>JBAMJV010000889.1:0-172205 GCA_037951105.1 Echinarachnius parma | reverse complement strand
CGGTAGAGATAAAGTACTCACCCCAGATCAGACACAAGTTACATAACAAACTGAGATAATCTGTTCGCGCGCGAAGCGCGCAGCGAAAACTTAGATGTATAAATTAGATTTTGAATGTTAGAATTAACAAGTCTTAGCTCATACGTGTATACCACTCACACATACAAACACACGCACCTACACTATTCAAACACACACACAAAAAAAAATGTATTTTCCTAAAACCTGGGGGGGATGATTGTACACGTCATCCCCCCCACCTTGTGAGTTGGGGGGATGCATCCCCCTCATCCCCCCCGTTGTCTACGCCCCTGCTATTTGTATATATTCAGCAATAAAACGAGCCGGTTTGGTATTTCCACTACGCGCACTAGGCTAGAGTATCACTGTCTATAATATTGAAAGAAACCACCCTGAACCACCAGTAAGATATTGAGGATAATTTGCAAGATGAGTCAGTTTTCACCCGATTATTCTGTTCATCTATAATCTTTAGAACTTAGAGAATATTTCAGTATACTAATTACCTGAACATGTTGCAAGGGAAATTATGTTTCAACTATTTAATCGCTTGACCATCATTTTTGACAAGTCACACCCGTGTACAAACACACACACACACACACACACACACACACGCGCGCGCACTTACATTGGTGGGGCATGCGCGCCGCGCCGTAACGTTTGCGTTGTGATTGCAAATTGGCGTATAAATGAAAGCCGAAAGTGAAATTTGTCTAAGTATAAACTTAAATCATGATAAAAACTAACCTTCAAGTGTTTTGCGGAAGTCCTCACTGAGTTCTCCTTTATTATAGAACCGTCTGAATGTGATTTCGATCTCCTAAATCTTCGATCTCCGACGTCCAAAATGATGACGAAGAGCGAGCTAGTACCAGCGGTGCAAACAATTCCCGCATCGAATTAAATTTTCCTTATCGCGCGCGTGACGTGACTCAAAGATGATCACTGATTGGCTGCCTTAGTGGCTGTGTCTCGATTTTTGTTCAACTCGCTCTCGGAGTTGAAACGGTAACTCATCGCGAACGCCTATTCAACACGCGGCGGCGTCGATTTCAACTCTTTTCAGAGTCGATTTCAACTCTTTTCAGAGTTGAAACGCATGTCACTCGACATCTAGAGCGGAGAATCCACTCTTTCGCATTAAGAGAGTAGTTTAGCCAGGCGATATCTTGACTATTAAGAAAATACATAAAATGCTTATACACTTCTTTCAACAAATTTCAAAAGAGGTTTCTAAATAGTTGTTGATGATATCTCTATTTAATCATTATTTAACAAAACATTACGTGCACAATTTTTAATGAAAAATAATGAAACCAGTGAGTTTTTAGAGAGCGCCCTCTTGAGTTTTAACGGCTCTTTAAAAAAATGATAACAGACTTTTTACTTAGTCGTTTGTAAATGTGTATACCTTTCGAGCATGGTGGAGTTATAACTATTAGTTTGTAATGTAATGGTGCGAGTTTTGGTTACTAAAATTCAGTTTGACCAAAACTCAACTATTGAGAATCTTTGTGAAACACCCCTGATATAAAGTGGTACATGATAATAATTGTGAACGGGCGCATTAGTATGTCGAATAATCCCCCTCCTATTGACTCTATAGTGACTGGGGAACATGTAGTCCACAATAGAAAACGTTAATCGATATTGGGTAGAGGTATTGTAGTTTGACATCGTCCTTTGTATTATATCGTGTCTTTCTTATGACTCATTTCAGCGTTTCAGTCAGCCTCTCCCCAAAGACGGGTATGATATGAATGGGAGAGGCGCTAAAAAGAAAAAAAAGAGAGAAGGCCAATTAACGCCTCCACCACTACATTGGCCAGTGAATGTGCCGTAGCGTGGTCGGACTGATTGGGGGGGGGGGGGGGGGGGGGGGGTAGGGGGGGGGGTAGGGGGGGGGGGCTAAATTCTGGGGTCACACCTTATGTACTTATGTAATTACTATTGTAATTAAATGTACTTCTTTATTTGTCACAGATTGCCCCCTTATTGTTCTTTTGTGTTATTGTTGTTGTCAAATTATTTGCGGCACGCGCCCCCTCCCCCCTCCCATACCCATTATGTAACTGATGGCAAGTGGCTACTATTGGCTAGTATACAGTGGCGTAGCTACAGGGGGACGAATAATACTAATTTTACAATAAAACGTAAAACAAATCTTTAAAGCCAAATAACAGTTTGGGGAAAGTTCCCAAAAGTATTGGCCAAACTAATTGATCAATATTGTTGAAATAGCATAAAAATTGGTCGTGTGTGGAAAAAATCCGAACTTTTGAATCGTTAATTTTGTTGCCCCCAAATAAGGTGATTTCCCGCCAATTGAGAGATTGCCCAAAATTATAAGAATACGATTTGCCCGAATATATCTAGTATACACGGGAGGGGGATCGAGGGGTTGCAGATGATCGAGGGGTTGCAGATGAGCCCCCGCCGCGTATATATAATTATATGCCATCTACAGGATATCTATTTTACAAAGTATTATCTTGCATGCTTTAGCAGTTATTATCGTCTTTACCACAACCCGATCCAGAAATGCCTATACGATTCTGTCCAATGCCCCCCTCCCCCCCCCCCCCCCCCCCCCCCACACACACTTTTTAAAGTGATTAATTATTCCTCCATATTACATCATACAATTGAATATAGATGAACAATACATTTCAAATTCTAATTTCTTATTCATAAACAAAAACTAAATAACTACAATATAAATGAAAGATAAAATACAACAAACTACCTTACTTACATAAACATTTATAAATCAACTGTAGTTCTAATTCACTCCGTAAAATAAATAGAGGTTTAAACATCCTGCTAAAGTACATCTCTTCTCCTAAAACCTCACCCCCCCCCCCCCCCCCCCCCCCCCCCCCCGGCCCACTTAGCCCAAGAATACCCCCCTTCCCCACCCAAGCACACGAATATTATTGCATGCACTCTATAACGCGCACACGCCGTCAGGAATCCCGCCACATTCTCAAAGTAAAGAGCCGCAGGCTACACATAGAAATTGGCTTCAGGACAAATTTAGCGGGCTTGATTACGTAACACAGCAACAATACAAAGAGGGACCTTCTTAGTAAACCGCAGCATTGTTCGTGGAACACTGGCACGGATTATGTGCTCAGTTACCCCAATTTGGGGCTAAGCTTATATCTTTTCACGGGTACTCGTCGTAGAAACCTAACTGTCCTGATTCCCGTTGCACTTGCTTTTGGCCTGCACTATATTATGAAAACGTATATAAGAAAAGGGATATTCAAAGATGGGTAACGAAAACAAAATAATGATCTTGCAAGTTGCAATAAATGGGATATAGGCCGATAACTCTACGAAACTAGCGCGGATCTGAGATGGTCGATACTCGATAATGAGTCGGTTGAGACTTGCCGCTTGGGTTCCAAATGATAACTTGATAACCCTACAGTTTGCTGCCAAACCATGGATTTTACAAATACCACCTCCCTGACTAAACGAAGCAATCATAAATGTAGGGATATAGGTTAAGGTTTAAATAAATGATCTCACATCGTATTTATAAAGTAAACGGCAATATTGTATTCATGATATGGGCGTTTATACACTTTCGGGGGGGGGGGGGGGGGGTGGCGGGTGGAGGCTGATAACTTGGGTTGCCCCTAATATTCGACGAACTTGCCCAAATTTCGAAGTGGGATTTAGCCGGGAAATCAGATGGTACTGCCCTCAATGACGTGCATTCCCTCGGAGATTTTTGTTTTGCTTGTCAAATGTATTTTCAAACCAACGGCTATATCCCTTCATAATTATATTCATCCGTGGTTCCATAAGCTATCCATGATCCATCCCTCTGTATAGGCCATCCAAATATCCATCCATCCATCCATCCATCCATCCATCCATCCATCTATCCATCCATCCATCCGTCCACCCACTGCCATCCATCCTCCTATCCATCCATCCATCAATCCATCCATCCATCCATCCATCCTTCCATCCATCCATCCATCCATCCATCCATCCATCCATCCATCCATCCATCCATCCATCCATCCATCCATCCATCCATCCATCCATCCATCCATCCATCCATCCATCCATCCATCCATCCATCCATCCATCCATCCATCCCCCATCCATAACCAATCAATAAATTAATTAATCAATCAATAAATCCGAATCACTGTCAATCAATCAATCAATCAATCAATCAATCAATCAATCAATCAATCAATCAATCAATCAATCAATCAATCAATCAATCAATCATGTAATTACATGTTTAAGATGTGTGTTTATAATGGCTGATTTCCCCATTTTGGCACATTATTATTCGTATTTTAAGGTTATGTCTGAATATTATTTGACCAACAAAAATGTTCAAGCTCTTGAGTTTTGCTTTGTCGCCCTCTGTGTGATTCCGTTCACTCACCTCAACTCACATTCCGTAACATACGATATCGTACACACAGAGTGTATGTGATCGTGAATGGATTGCAATGTGCTAGCTACGTACGCGTACCGTACATTTGCGAAATCGCATATTCGCGAGATCCGCGCGCGCGCGCCCCGCTCGAAATTCTGAATCGAAAAACAGCCGACATTTGCTATCACGTCACTCGTACTCGCGTTTAGTGTGTAGATTAGCGGACAACCAGCAATGTTACTGAGCTAGGAAAACATCGCAAAACTTTGTGGAACTTACACGTTGATGATCCCGTCTACCTCTGGTCTGATCTTGGATTATTATTAAAATGGAAAATACGCAAAACATGATCGACATCGATCCGGATTTCGAGCCACAGGCTCGCCCGCGTTCGTGTACGTGGCCGTTGCGACGGCCGGATTTTCTGGACAACAAACCCAATCAGCAGGCAGGCGCTGCCGGAGCGGCGGGAGCGGGCGGGCCAGCGGCTGTCAGTGAACTGCCTCACAGTGCTCTCAGTCCTGCTTCGGTATTAGAAGAATCTCCGGATTCTAAGTTGGGTTTAATACCTTTAGAAGGCGGAGAAAATCGTGAACTGTCAACACCATCATCTCAAAGAAGGAATGGATCAAGGAGAAATGCTTGGGGGAACCTGTCATATGCAGATTTGATCACAAAAGCCATCCAAAGCGCGCCAGACCAGCGACTGACCCTCTCACAAATTTACGACTGGATGGTCAAAAATGTCCCCTATTTCAAGGACAAGGGAGACAGTAATAGTTCTGCAGGTTGGAAGGTATGTTGTTGAAATCAATTACACATAAATCTTTTTGATCGGTTGAAACTAAATATATTAAAAGTTAGATTCAGTGAGCTAAGTTAGAATTGTAAACTAAATTATTAGTACGTAGTGCACTTAATTTTAATGTGTTAAAACAAAGTTTTGAGACATCAGTCATCACACATCACACTCACAGTCACAGGACCACAAATTCACAAATGGTGTAGAATGTGGATACATAGATCGACAAATCTATCGCTTTCATGGCCTTTTTGACATTATTATTGTTATTTTCACTGTCGGCATTCTAGCTTATTTTCACTGTCGGCATTCTAGCTAGAATGCCGACAGTGAAAATAACAATAATAATGTCAAAAAGGCCATGAAAGCGATAGATTTGTCGATCTAGTGGATACAATCCTAATATAATTTTAAGAAGAATAACATAACCCAAAATAGTATTTGTCTACGTATTTAAAATTAATTGGCCTTAATAAATGGTTAGTAACAATGACAAACCTTCTTCTTTTGACAATTTCTATTGTGTTGTGGCCACAAAAAGAACAGTTTGGATCTAGCAAGTAGCAGGGCCAAAAAGAGTAACTCTTTGTATTTTTTGGAAATTGAGAAAATGCTGATTACTTGATTACGATCATGATGCCTGGTAAGAAGTAAAAATTAAGGAGGAAGGAATGAGAGTTTTCGAAAAAGTAGAAAACAAAATTTACCCATATTTAGCAAAGTTCTACTATGTACACATTCACAAATGCATACTTGTAATGTCTAATTTCAACTACTAGTTAAATAGTAGAGTATGCACCAAATATCTGGCCATAAGCAACAACAAAATTTATGAATCTAATTGTAAAATTGTAAAATACATTGCAGGAACTGCAGGAGTACAGATCTCTGAGCCAAAGTAACGTATCTATCATGACATAAACACATGTGAAGAGAAAGAGTATCTATAGCTGGTATTATATTGCTTTGAATTTGATCATCTTCTTCATGAATAATTATACTAAAATGTTAGATTATTTAATTTAAAATACAATACACCTAAGTTATGTTCAGATTGAAGTATGAATATACTCATTATCTGTACTCGGACATCAATATAGTACCTTTGGTCTTATATTTATTTATAGTACATCATTGCAAGCTATTCTTGATTCAGTAAATATTCCAATCATTATCTTCCGTCTTGTGAGGTGAATGCAGTACTTAGTGTATCTATCAGTATCAATAGTCAATACACCCGGCTAGTCCGTACGCTATGTATAGTGTAGGCCATAGATGTCCAATTAGAATCAATACGTGTGTGATAACTGATAAATTGCATTTGTGTCATACACGTATATCGTCCTTATGCCATACATTGATTACATTCATGGCTGGTACGAATGTACTGTACTCCACTTTATCCACACTGACACACAGGATCAATAAGGGCAAGGTTACAGTGCATCGACAGGCACTTCCATCAGATATAAAAGTACAGTTCATGGTTGTATACATGTACATGTAATTAATGGGACGTAGTACTTTCACAAAAATGTTATAATTGTGTTTTACTATAATATAATATTACCAATACTTTAGTTCACTTTATTATATTACCATATACTTGAGCTCACTTTATAATATTACCAATATTTGAGTTCACTTTATAATATTACCAAATACCAATACTTGAGTTTTTCTTTGAACTTGAATTGTGTTAAGTGTCAACACATTTATAAAGTAGTTTGCTTATAAATTTGCCCAGGTTGTCAGGCCTGCCTAAAAAAAACGCCATGTATTAATATTACCATGGATGCTTTTAAATATAGTTTGTATGTTATGACAAAAGCACTCATTCGAATTATATTTTCCAAGTCGTAAAAAAACTGAACATACACACAAGTTAACTAAATGACAAAACAGAGTCTAATAGAGTACAAGTTTTGTAAGATAACTTATTTAATGTAACTGGAATCAAATTGACAACATTTGTCTAAAACTGCAAACATTTTCTTGAGAGATCGTTCTTTTCTCGTGTTCTATCATGAAGCAGCAGATTTGCTCCTTCACTGTTCAGCGAAGTCCGAGCAAATTTGCTGTACACATTAATTCAGTTATCGAGCCTATAAAACCTGTGTGGTATGGTGATGGTGGTATGCAGTTTCGACTGTCTGCTATTTTTCTTATTTTATTGTTACAGCCCAATGCCCAAATGCTAGTGCTACTTGCATGTAGGTGGCCTAGGAGATAAATTATATGCACATACTATCAACCATGAAATGTGTCTTGTGAACATAGTAAAATTTGTGCTGACGTTGTGGCAATGAAAAAAAGAGGTTTGTAGGCAATTCAGCCCCCCATCATAATACCACAAATACCCCAACGAACCCCTTGAAAATCATTGAAATAAAGCCATCAGCTCTTTGAGAGCAATGCAAAACAATGAGTGAGAGTGCTATTCGAGTGCAGACGGGCTTCATCTAGGTAGCCCATAAAATGTTGTTTTCCCCCTTCATGTAGAGAACATTAATGTTCGCATTTTGATTACAAATCAAAAGCCCCACTATTAATCATCTTTGTTAGATCGATAATAACTTTTATGACAGTGCTGAATGTATGTTTACTGTGAGGAGTGTGAATGATAGGTACCAGTGAATCAGTCATTTATACATGTATGCACGTTTCTCATCTCTTGATATGACCACTGGCGTACCCAGTGAAAACAAGTATTTGGATATTAGTGGCCATTGGCATTTAGCCCCTGAAATACCAATTGAAAATCATAAAAGAGCCCAAATGAAAAATTGAATCCTAGAGTTCAACGCAAAACAAGTTTTATGGTTCCTGCTATTTTCTTGCAGGTGAGCTTAAAGTGAAAAGTAGCCCACACAAAATGAAGAAATTGTTCTCCCTGGGAGTACCTATCCACCCATATCTGTATCTCTGTTTTAAATAATTAATCTAATTATTATGACTGCATGCTTATCTTTGAATGTCTCTCTATCTCTTCTTCTTAAAAAAAATCCCTCTCTTTCTCCCTGTCTTTCTGGACTTTTCTCCCCCAGAGTTAGACTGACCTTTAGAGTTTAAACACTGGTGTGACGTAGATAGAATTAAAGAAGATCCTGCGATAAGATATTGCTGTCATTTTGATGGTGATTTCATTTAGGCCGTAGAAGGTAGTCAACGTATACATTGGGAAAGGGAAAATTAGGAGATATATTGGAGGGGGGGGGGGGGGGGGGGGGAGGGTGGTTGGAGATGGAGGAAAAGGACTGGACATTTGCTTGAGATACGTTAAGTTGGTTGTATAGCAAGCTTGCCTACCAATGCCTGGTGCATTATATTTAGATGTGGACTGACACGGTTTTAATATTGGGCACTGCGCAATCAACAAAATGAGGAGATCGGAGGGAGAGGGGGGGGGGGAGGGGCTGGACATTTGCTTGAGATACGTTTAGTTGGTTGCAGCAAGCTTGCCTACCTATGCCTGATGCATTGGGTCTATTTATATTTAGATTTAGATGTTGGCTGACACGGTTTTAATATTGGGCACTGCGCAATCTATATCGCCCTGGGAGAGGCAGATAGGTACAAATGTGATTAATGAATCCCTAGACGGCCCGGCTGACGAAGAAGAGGCACTTGATGAAAGTTTGATGAGGCGAGTGCTTCGGTATTTGCCATTAGCTGGTGTGTGACACCGTACTGCATACCATTCAAACTACATGTATTACAACTTCACAACATCAAGGCTCTATGAAAATTTGTTTTCCGATTTGCCCAGTTGAGCAGTTTGAATGAAAAAAGCTTGCCAGAAAATATATTTTACTTAAAGTCCAAATTTGGTACGCTAGACAATTTTTTTTGCCAATGTCATTAAGAACACTCAGAATGAGAAATACATACAGATTTTAAAAATAATAATCTACATTAAAGATTATTGCCATGGTCAGGCCAGTGACTTGTTTATATTTATTAGCATCATTATGTTGATAAGAACTGAAATCTTTGAAGTAGAACAAAACTATAATTGGTCATTATCAGTTTCTATTCCTCAAATTTATGTTCAGCTGTTCATGATAATGATAATTAATGATAGTGAATTACCTGAAACCATTTTGTTGCTTTCAAAGTTTCAAGATTTGTTGGTGCCAATGCAGGTATAACTTACAGTACAGAAACTGGCAGACACTGTAATATAATAATAATATGCCATGTAGTACTGTATACTTGTGGACTGAAAGGCTAAAAGCATACAATATCAATTCCGGAAGGATTTTAGACTTGGTTTGTCTGTGCCCAAAAACCCAGAAGGGATTAAACCCCCCCAAACCAGGCCGCATCACAATTGCGAAAGTGTGCGAGTGAAAGGCAGGGGTCATAATTCGGTGCAGGCGTGTGAGCGCATAACAAGTGATGAATAGAAAGGTGATTTCAGGAGGGAGGGGGGTACCAAATACCAATTCAATTGCACCGAGCACCATTCATGCCTCACAATTCAGGCGCTCACAATAGCCCCCCTCTCAACCCCCCTCTACAATAGCGGCCCATTATCCTTCTCCTAAAAGACCTTTACCACAAGTTATTTGCATGTGAAAGGCGTGCTGCTGTGTAGCCACCAGTCCATAACCAAGTGCGTCTGACGTCAGTTAGAAAGTCCCCTAAACCATTTCAGGCTGCTCGGGTCCAAATTGCACGCTGGAAACAAAAATAGTAAGAGAAGTGGAAGGAAAAGAGAGGCATCTAGGGCTAGTAGCAATGGGATGCTCCAACCTACATGTACATGTGTATATCTGTACATGTATGTACCTGTAAATATCGTAAGGATTAGAAAGTATGTAGAGAGGGGGGTGTATCATCGATTGAGAAGGAGCAAGGCACTGTCCCTTTTTTGTATTTCGCAGATAATCATGTTTACAATTTGGAAGCCTCAAGTTAAGCTTCTAGTTAAAACCTAATTTAGCGATCTTTCGTATTTGATATGAATATCCCCCCAAATTAGCAATAAATATTAATTGTCTGAAAACTATGCATTACACAGTATAGAGAAGGCTCTGACTGACAAGGTGGTACATGTATTATAACTCAATTTAGGCAGCCAAAATCAACTGAATGCTCTTACTCTCACCCAAAGAATAATGGACACCTCACTAGGGATAAATTGGGCATTATCTGTGCAGAGCGTCTAATGATACCTGTTTTCTACCTTTCCGCGTTTCACTTTTCTTTTTTTTTCTACATTCATTGTTTGGTGACTTGTGCTCAGCGTACTATATAGCTTTTCATGGAATGGAGGTGGTAGAAACCATGGAACTA
Source organism: Echinarachnius parma (assembly GCA_037951105.1). Classification (NCBI taxonomy): domain Eukaryota; kingdom Metazoa; phylum Echinodermata; class Echinoidea; order Clypeasteroida; family Echinarachniidae; genus Echinarachnius; species Echinarachnius parma. Next base: position 161,664 of record JBAMJV010000889.1, on the reverse strand, counting down.
AAAAGCCTTTTTATTCTTTTGATTCATTTCCTCTTTTCTAGATACAATGTCAATGGGCAGCACACTTTTTACCATCATTTCAAACTAAATGTTTGTTTGTTCATTTGACAATTCATTTCCCCCCCTATACATGCAGTAGGTGAATTGGCAGCGCACTGTAGTTATTCATGGAATGGTAAAAAGTAGAAACTACTACATGTAGAAACTATCATTTGTGAGCTCATTTTTCTTTTTCTACGTACATGTACATACATAAAATATACATGGTGAATTACTTAGTGCAGCACACTATAGTTATTCACGATACGATGGAACTGGATTCTGGAAGCCACCAAACCGAGCAGCGTTTTTTTCTTCTGGTTCATTGGGGCAGGGAGAAAAGCGGAAAGGAAACCCTTTAAATGCTCGTCGTGTCCACCGCTACCCTACTGACGTCACTGTGGCGTCTATGGCGGGCTTGCTGCCGCACCGAGCTGTGTAATCGCATGAAATTGTCCATATTTTCAGGGCATTTCATGACGTACATGTAGTTCTACTAGTCGGTTTATTTTTGTTTCTACCTAGATACCGCTGCCTGTTATGAAAATATATGGATAATTTTGTATTTAGGTTTTTTCTGTTAGTGTTAGCAACGTGTGTAGTTCAATGTGCATTACAGTTATTCACAGTATGCATATTGCATGATGGAAAATTGGAAATAGACCTTTGAACTACCCGTATGCCCCAGATAAAAAAAGGTATCCCGATTATTAAGTTACTGTGATAACATGCACACAGTAATTGGTTTAACTTTATGCAATATGTACAGACTACTAACAAACAGGTTATTGTATTGGGGAGGGGGGGGGGGGGGGGGTGGGGTGCCACCATGGCAGTGAGTGTAGGGGGATGGTGGAGCTTGAATCTGCTAAGCATACGTAACCCATTCCTGGTATAATTATCATGTATTAATTTTTTATAGGAAACGCATTATCTTGTAGTCAAGGGGGTTAAGTATTTTTGTAAATGAACACACATAATTCAGAGAGCGTTTTAAAAATATTTGTTGTCCATGCCAAGCTGTCACAGACAGTATCTCACAAATGTAAAGTTCTTCGTTGCAAGTACTGAATACTGATTGTAGAACATTGTACTTCATACTTGTATGTATAGTTAATTGTAAGATGTGTAATACATACATGTGGAAGAATCACCAGATCCTTGGCATTGATGTGTCCCAACACCTAACAAAAACAGTACAACAACACTACAAAGTTGTAGTATTACTAATACTAGTGAATAAATACAGTGTACTTATCATAGACATACATGTATAGATCTGACAAAATACGTCAGCCAACAATTACAATCAGAGAAAGAGAGAGAGAGATGAAGTTTGTTGAAAGAAGATTGTTCGAAGAACTTCTTTTTTCTCGGGGTCAGAGAATTGAAGTAGTGGAGATTTCCATTCCTAATTCCGATAGTTCTCCCATACACTGGCCCTAGTATGCCAGAGTAATGATATAATGCATTCCGCATGCACTGGTCCCCAATTGTGTGTATGATGACTGCCCTTTGCCCTCAAGACTCCATCTCTCTAGAGCTCTCTGTACATACTATTCAATTCACTTGTGTTGTATTGAAGCAGTTCCTATTGTACTATATACCGGTACGCTAAATGTATGTATGCGTACAGTGTTCTGTACATAACTGTACTATACCGCAAGTCTGCCTGTGACAGCACATGCCGATACTCTACATGCCTGCCTTCTAAAGAATCAAAGTTTGATATTACATGTACTGTACAGGGAGCTACTAGCTACGAGTACATGGCTGTACTGCTAAGGTACTGTACTAGTACCATGTACATGTACTTTGTAAATACATGTATCTAGTCTACAGACTACATGTAATGTCATTTAGTTTTGACAGTGCACTGCAAAACTGAAATATCTGGATATGTACCTACATACATGAATTTATCTAGGGTAAAATATGGTTGTTTATAAATACACGAGTTGTAACATTTTGTAACTTAGCACATGTGTTCCTACACAGGTCATGTAAATTGTACCAAAGGCATAATTATAATGGTGCAACCTTTCACAACATCTACTATTACTGTGCAAATAGAAATTTGAACTCAAGGTTACACTATATAAAAGGGCTATTTACTTTACTGCTAAGTGCAGTACATTGTCTCTAGACTACATACGTGCCAAGAAACCCAAGCGAACTGTTGCTTTCATAGACTGGAAGAGATTAGGAGGAATACTCTCTGAAAGTTAGAGCATAATCGGGCCATAAACAAGAAAACTATGGCTCTTTGAAGATACCCATTTATTCCTATGGGGAACTCAAATTGGCAACACACTCTGATAAGTTTATGGACTACTCCCCATATGTTTAGTATGTCACAAAATTTCCCATTTTTACAGTTTTCTTCATAGTCACACTTTTCCATTCCCCAAAGTCACAACATGTATGTTGTGTATTTAAATGGACATATTCTACAAAACATAATGTTGAACTCAAACGAAGGGTAAACATATTTTGAGAAAATTGGAACAAAATTGAAATTTTGTGTTCAAAACGTATGGGGAGTAGTCCACAACATTGCCAGAGTGCGTTGCAAATTTGAGTCACTCATAGAAATAAATGGATATTTTCAAAGAGCCATAGTTTTCTTATTTCTTGACCGATTGTGCTCAAATTTTCAGGGACTATTCATCCTATTTAGTGTCTTTTAGTGCATATATACAACAATTTGTCCGGATTTCATTGTCCTTTAACTGAAATATCCACACAAGCGTATAGTATGGATCATGAGTTGTAACATAATTTGTATTTGTTTAAGCACATGTTACAGGTTATAATGTAAATTGCACCAAGGGCATAATTAAACCGGGTGCAAACTTTCACAAAGTCTCTATATCAGTGCAAATAGACATTGGAATACAAGGTTATGAACGTATGATTAAAGCAAAGACGAAACGTATTACCTTGTAAGTTGTATACATGTAGTATGTTCATACAATGTCATACAATGTTCGTAGATCTACATATATATACACATGTTGATCTTTCTTCAAAATAGGACTTTAGGGTGACAATGTAACAGTATTAAAAGAAGGTTTACAAATAGATACAATAAAAAACATGACACAATTTACTGCAATTGTTTTTATTTGTCAACACAAGAATTAAGTTTGTATCAATATGGCAAGTTTAGGGGCACTGATTTTCCGCGATCGCGGAAAATCGCGGAAAATCGCGGAATTGACCATTTAAAAAAAAAAAAAATCGTTTTTTTTTTTTTTTTTTTTTCCTCTTTCTTTTTCGACCCCGTTCCAAAGAAAACGAAACCGGGACCCGATGGTGACGGTGGGGAACCGGTGTGATCGACCAAACCAACTCAGCATTAATCATTATTAAATGAATTTTAAAGATATTTACTCTCTGGCCTGTGGTAAGTCCTTCCTGATATCAGGCATGACACATTCCCCCCCAAATTTTGATGATTTGTGGGTGAAAATCATGATTTTACCCTACTCATTAAATTTTGTATGGAGTTCTATGTAAACGGAATTTGCAGTTTTTCACATGTACAAAGTCTATGGCAAAACGGAATTTCCGTTTTTCAGGAAGGTAAAAACGGAATTCCAGATTTTCTGAAACGGAAAAGGCCTTTTTTAAAAACGGAAAATCAGTGCCTCTGCAAGTTGTCGCCTGACAAAAAAAAAAGACCCTGTTTTTAAACTTGTATCGGGGCATGTTGTTATAATGCCGAAAATGTGGCAATTATTTCACAGTCGGAGGTTGAACCACTGTAAAGATCTACATACGTGTACATTGCCTCGAGTCTCTGTAGAATATATGTTTAAAAACTTTGAATATAATTGCATGTTGATGAGCGAGCTTTCCATCTCGTTTGGACTGCTAATTGAGCGTCGGAGGACTTGTTATCCCTCTTTGGGGAATAAACTGTCTCCATCATATTACTTCAGTTGTTCTTTCATTCCTAAATACATTTTAATTACTGCGAAGTCTCCCCTTCTCCCTCCTTTGATACTGGTTTACTTTAACCCATGTACAAGACTATTTGATTTTCATAGACCGGAGCCCGCATATTATTGCGACCAACCAGTCTTGAATCTGCTGTATGACTAAATGCAATTGCAAGTTTGATTTTATAGAGTATCTATTCAAAAAGGCATGCAAGGTGATTTTATTCTGAGTTGATCAAGAGTATTTCATGGAAAATATCTTCAATACAAATGTGAACATGCTCCAGAGTCCAGTTGTTTGTAATTTTCTATGTACATTTCAAGCATGGTGGAGTTATAACTATTAGTTTGTAATGTTATTGAGCAGGTTACTGTACTACCCCTTTAAACATACCATTAGTTTATAACATTTCTGATTAATCTTTAGGGCTTGGGCGTAAGAATACCATGTAGCCAAACTAGTTTATTTACCTTTCAGTTTGCAACATTTCCTGTGAAAAATTACGCATGAATCAGGGTGATGTAGCCCGTCATAATCCTAAAAGAGTGCCTGTAAATTAAATCTTAGTCCAAGTAATGGGTTATGGATTTGAAATACAACTCGAAAAAGTCATATTTTGAGACTGATACCAACTTACTAATAAATCAATTTGCAAAGATTTTATTCTTTCAAACAAACTTACTTGAAAGTTGAATTCAAGGTTGTTGTAAGGTTGGAAAAATAAAAAAGGGTCCATTTTCATGAGGCATGATTTTCTAGGAGGTGATGGTGTTGGAAGGGAAGGGGGGTGGAATTTTCATTAAGTAGTGTATTATGGTCAGTAGAAGATTTGTTATTATCGAGCACAAGTTTCTTCTCATAACGCTTTGTTTTTCTGTCCAAGGATATAACCCCCGGGGGGGATGGCTTGGTACCCATCAACTCATTTTCACTTTCTTTTGAAAGTTACATGAAGTAGAAGAAAAAAATAATAATGAAAAAATAGAGGGGTTCTATTTCTAGCCGCACCGTGGTGTGTAACGGATAGGAACGAGCAATCTACCATAGCCGTGACTCTAACGTGACTCTAACCCAGTGACCGAAGTTGCCCGCAGTAATAACAATCCCAAGAGTTTTTCTAGCTTTACATTTTTTTCCCCGCTTTGCTTTCTGTCTGAACAATAATGCTGATCCTTAGCCCACGTAATGAAAGCTGAGTGACAAACAAGTTTACCATTAAATCGTTCTCATTGAAGGGATGATTTGAAAGCACTTTAAATGTAGAACTGAGCATATTTATCAGTCTACTTAAATGTAAACATGTTGTAAACATAGTGAAATTGAAGGATATACTTGTACTACTGAACAATATTTGTTATTTCTAACTTTTCTTTAGACAAAGAACTTATTTCAATGTGACATACATGTACATACGTACCTTTAATTGCTAAAGTCAGAGTTAGAATTACATTGATATGACCAGTAAAACAAATACAGGTAGTTGCATACATGTACGTAGTCACTAGTTGCATGCATACTTTGTTTGTTTTATTGAATTTTCAATAGCTTTAGAAATATAGAGCTAAAACTATATTACAGGCGCATACATTCATGTACACAATTGGAATCTACAATTTAACAAACTGTGTCCAAAAGCAAATTGTTACTGTCTCTGGGCTAGTGTTAGTTTCAAGCCAATCATCACATCATTTGCTGGCAAATTTGGGCCACTTTTGTAGAATATTTAACTGCCTGTCCAGATATAAACCCATATTAGTACGTAGCAATGAAATGAACATTGTCTTAATACTTAGAGAGATCTACATGTAGACTAAACTTGCCCATTGGTGGAGAGGGTTAAAGGAATTATTCTCAATTTTGATTTTCATGGATGATTTCTATTTATAGCTGACCCTGATTGGGACAGCACCCTGGCATGGTGCCCCAGTAATCCAATTCTACAATCTTTAATTTGGGCCATAAATTTACTTCCCCCATTCCATATGGATTACTTTTAACCCAGTTTTTTCGTGCTCCAATTTTTTCGGAGATGATGCCATGCGAAATGAATTAACATCATGTATGCATCTGGGTTAATCTGTTAATTTTGGGCCGACCACTAGATTAATTGGTCTAATTCACACCTAATCCGAAAGGGAACTGGTGATTCAATGATATATAAAAGGAAATAATTCCTTTTTTTTTCTTTTTGATAATTGAAGTGAATTCCTTCATTTTGATAATTGAAATACATAACTTTTTGTGGATCCTTGGATCCTTTGAACCTGGACCATTTGTTCAGATTAAAGGGGTAGTTCAGTTTTGGTTTAGAGAGCGCTTCAAGAAATTAATTATAATTATATTTGACCAAAACTGTACTATCCCGTTAATATATTTCCATACAATGTGCAGTATGTACAACTGTACAAGTCTCTATATATCCAAGAAATCATTTCTTTAAAAAAATAATAGTACAGAACAAACTTCTTTTCAAGATATATTTCATGAAATAAAATAACCTTGCAAATCGAAAGGAAAGGCTACATGTACATGGAAGATTTGGACAATAAATGAAAATGACAGCAACATTTTTGTAATATACACCATGATCTCACGTAACATGTATATAAGTGCTTGGCGGAAGGTTAATGTGTCAAAGTGTACACGTACATGTATGTAATTATGACAAGGTAAACCTTAGACATAATGTTCATGTTGTACCTGTAATGTGTGTGTTCTGCGTACCCAATGTAGTTCACGGAACAACATTTATATAATATTCCAACACTATTCTGATTACTACTGCTTGGCCGTACAATTTTGTACATGAATGCCTATTGAAAATGTTATCACAGCAAAAAACTTTACACAATTAAAAAAAAAAAAAACAATCAGATAGTGAGTAGGCTCAAAATTAAATCACAACACATGTGCCATATTACATGCAATGCACTCTAGCCAAGCTAGCAGCTATTCATTCTCGTAATTCACATACTCTAGTATATAGAATAATTGGTATACCTCAAAAATAACCACACACTCCACCCCCCTCCTCTTGTGTCGCTTCAAAACCAATTGACAGGAAATGACTTGTCATCCGAAACTCCGTCTTGTCATATCCCCTTCTTTGTACCCCTTCCTCCCTGGTCCCTTGCCTGTTTGCCCTCCCCCCCCCCCCCCCACTCCCTCCCCCCACTCCCCCACCCCTTGGTCTTTTCATAACTCCTTCCTGTCCGTTCAATTGCGTAACCCATGTCCAGATTATCCCCTCCTTGTACCTTTTCCCTGTCTCTTTCACTTGCTCAACATGTACCCCCACCCCACCCCACCCCACCCCTCCTGTCTTTTCTGGTCTTTTGCCTGCCCCCCCCCCCCCCTTGTACCTTTTCCCTGTCTCTTTCACTTGCTCAACATGTACCTCCACCCCACCCTTCCTGTCTTTTCTGGTCTTTTGCCTGCCCCCCCCCCCCCCCCCCCCTTGTACCTTTTCCCTGTCTCTTTCACTTGCTCAACATGTACCCCCACCCCACCCCTCCTGTCTTTTCTTGTCTTTTGCCCCCCCCCCCCCCCCCCAACTCCTTGGAGTTTTCATACATGTAACCCCTTCCTGGCACTTCAGTTGCATAACCCCCACTCTACATTACTTTGTAGTTACCCATTCCAAACTCTTTACTTGATCAACATTTACCCCCACCCCACCCCAGCCCACAGTCCTCTCTGGTCGCCTACATCAATGCTAGAAATGAACCTTTTTGCCTTGTGGCCCAGTCGGGCAAGTAAAAACAAGATTGTTCAACTTTGAGTGGCCCCATACAAAGAAAAACATGACAATTTCTGTTAAATTTGGTTGCCCGAAGTAGCCCAGTAGAATTTAGGATCAATGAAATCTGGTGGCCCGGAGCTAATTTTTAGTGGCCTCGGGCCAGCGGGCCTATGCCCATTTCGAGCACTGCCTACATGTAGATCTTGCTTCCAAGCCCCCACCTTGATTGTTATGTCCTTCCTGTCCTGTACCACCTCCATTTGCTCAACCTTCAACCTTCAAAATACAAATTATAAACTTTAGATAGCTTTGGTTAGAAATTGTCATTCTTATAAAATAAATGCATGTCTTGTAAAATGTCAAATTGTCATTCTTATAAAATAAATGCATGTCTTGTAAAATGTCAAGATTTATGCAAAATTTGTGTTAGAAATATTATAGCGATGTTAGGATGAAGATAAAATCAATATCTCAGCATATTTTCTGTTAGACACGATTCTTGAAATTTGTGAATCTTTGCTAAATGCTACAATATTGCTACATGTATGTTTGTATGATGTACATGTAGTGAAGTGGTGCAGAGTAGGTATTTTCCCCCTTTCAAATAAAAGGGTCAACACTTTAATAAAGGGTACAATTCAGAATTGAAAATGGGACCTGAGTAGCGCTTTAAATACATTATGCATAATTTGAGAGAGAGGTAATTACTGTAAAGAGAGTTAGTGTGAGTGAAACGAGTGTGCATTTGACCCAGTTTCACTCAAAGGAAATAAAGAAAACTGCAAGTGCTTGGAGATGCCACTTGCCACGCTCATAAATTTATCGTCTGCTGGAAACTAGAAGTGCAACCTATTTTTTGCCTGTGATGACTTGGCCATGAAACTAAACATGTCAAATTGGTTTCATTATTATGCTGAGGTGTTAAAAGAACTCATTTTGTTTCATTTAACACATTCCCTACTAGATTTGGCAATTCCTGTAGCCTTAAAGGGATAGTTGAGTTCTGGTAAGGAGAGTACAGTTTTGGTGAAACTGAATTTTAGTAACCAAAACCTGCATCATTACATTACAAACTAATAGTTATAAATAGAAAGGAACACAAAATTACAAATGACGTAGTAAAGATCATGTTATCATTAAAAAAGAGCTGTTAAAACGTAAGAGGGCGCTCTCTAAACACTCATCGGTTTCAACCATTTTGAATAAAATATTGTGCATATGATGCTTTGTTGAAATAGTGATTAGATAGAGAAATAACCAACAACTATTTAAATACCTATTTTGTAACTTATTGAAAAGAGGAAGCATTTTTTTGAATTTTTAACGGCTGGTTCAAAATTCTCCAATAAACCTGGGGCCCCAGGTTTATTACAAATTGTTATATTTATGGATATTTCAGCCGTCTCTGAACCGATTTTGATCAAACAAAGATGATTTTATTATTTAAATATTATGTTCTTTCAAATTTTACACTCAGTTTTTCATTACCTCACAAACCAATTAAGTAGTCTAGCGCCCTCTCTACCAAAACTCAACTTTCCCTTTAATTACACGGCCCACCAGGTTCCTGAATCCTGTAGGCAATGGGTTAATAACATTTTGCTGACAAGTGTGTATTGTAATCTTACAGAGTGACTACATGCGAGTATGTGTTGATATTTAAAGCAAAGCTGTCACATCACCATACATGAATATGAATAAACTGGCCTTTTATATCTTCTATAGGCTCTTACCTTAATTGAAACTGATCGCTTCTTTGAGATTAGAAGAAAGGAGAGAAAGTAAAATAGAATGATGAATTTATTGGGAGAAAAAAAGAAAATGTCTGGTGTGTAATATTACTAATAATGAAATTGACCACTAACAAAAATAAAAGAGTAAAAAGAAAACAAGTGAAATAAGAGAAATTCATTACATGTAGTCAATGTTAAAGAGACTAAGTAACATTGTCCAAATCCTCAAAATCCAATTGAAATTCTAGCGGTTCCCTCATACCTTGTTGTATTCTTATTAACAAAAAAAGCATGGGACAGATTTTGTTTTTTCAAATTTCCCTTTCGTTAAAAAGATATTTACGGTTGAAGTGTTCAGATGTCAAATTATCCAATTGATCGTCAGAACCGTGTACAAAGTGAGTGCAATGAGTTAGTGAACATTTTGTCACTTTTCATTTTTGCTCAATTAACTAATTTCACACAACACCCAATGGACATATCAGATAACAAAATTATACATTGTATCAACCACTCATCGCTTTTTGCATGTCAATAAAGTTACTAGATCCCTTTAAATGCTTTTTGTTTTGAAAACAACCATTTTTGCGCACGTTTGGGATTAAAAAGGAATGTAATGAATGTATCAGTAACCAACAAAAAAGAAAAGAAGGGTTCTGCACATGTGAAAATGTAGAGGGAAAACAATTTAATTTATCTGCAAAAATAATACAAAAAGAAAATGGATTTGTTCATGATTATGAAATTAACCATACATTGTGAAAGAACTATCTCGGGAAAAAAAACCCCAAAGTTTATCAGGAGAGAAGAAAAATTGACAAGAAAATGCAAAAAAAACAAAAATTTTAGAAAAAAGAAAGAATCATAGCTTCATAGATTCCCCGGAGGTGAAATACGATGTGAAATGGCATTCTGAGGGCTTCGGGGGAAAACGGATCGATTCCATGACAAAATATGCACGGTGTCAATAGCGATACCAAGCTGAATACAGAATAAGGCAGCCTGAATAAATGTCAAAATGCAAGGTGTCTGTTCGTCTTTATTTCTTTCCTCTGGCGTTTGCGCATTCATTCTCAAGTGCACGCTGGGCCCTACACACTGCCCAGAACATGTATAATTATTTTATTTTGCATTATAACGGGACTATTCAATAATATATTGTCCATGAGAATGTGTTACAGGTGTGATTGATTTTTTGGAGATAATTGAAGTAAAAAAAAGGGAAAAACAGAAATTGCTAAATTGTCTAAGTTGCATCTTATTTCTCTCCTCTGACATTTGCGCAGCGTATTCATTTTCAAGTGCAGGCTGCGCACTGCACGCTGCCCACTGGCTGCCCAGAATATGTTTAATGATTTTGTATTGCACATCATAGCTGATGGTAACGAGAATATTCCATTATTAACTGTGCGAGATTGTGTTACTGTGTGATTTATATTTGGAGCAATTGAAGAAATAATAATAAGTGTTTGAAAGAAAAGGAAAGACAGAAAATGCTATTACTTTTTTGGGTGTTTGCACATTCATTGTAAAGTACACGCAGCATACTGCAGGGCTCCACACTTACATTTTTTGTCAGTGGCCCGGTCGGGCCAGTGAAATAATTTCTTCCCCTTTTTCTGGTGGCCCGAAAGACAAATTTACTGGCCCGAAAATAATTTTTCATGAGTAAACGTTTTACTTTTCAAAATATCACTCTTTTCTGATCAAACATGTGATTATAGAAGAAGTATGACATGGAAGAAAACAAACATGCCCAGCTAATTTGGGTCTTTCTTCATTCCATGCATGTCTTATCTTTATTTATTTATTTATGGTTTAACAGATGATTATAGACACAAGTGAGTTAGGATATATTTGTATCTGTTGTGATCGTTAAATTTTGACATTTAATTGACTTATTACAGAGTTACAGAGTAACTATACACTTATTAGGGTAATTTGCTGTAAAGAGATCTCAAACAAAATTCAACGCCTACAAATATTTTTACATCTAGATCTTAAAATCAGTACTAATGTCCGTTCTGGCTCATTTATCATTTAGCACAGGATACGGCGTCATGCAATGGACTAAACCACACAATGCCTCCCCGCCCCCTCAATCTCGCTCTATCTGTCTTTCTATCTCCGTTTTTCTCTCTCTATCTCTCTCTCGCTCTGTCCTTTCTCATGACTTCCTTTGCTAATTTCCTGATGGATTGATATGAAAATGTGATCACTATTTTTAGCCTGTGGCACCTCCGTACATGTAGTTGTTGGGAGATTATTTTCGAGATATGAGCAAAATATGCATAATTTGTATTATATGTTCATATATTATAAATAACAATTCAGATTTTATATTAATGGAAAGATATACTCACTAGCTTTAAATTTATACTATTAAATTTAATTCATAGAAAACTGAAAATATTTGGCATGTTTACTTCAAATTTTGCTGATCAATGTCAAATAAATGTATATTTTGTTCAATTTCTGCAAAAAAAGAGTTGCAGAAAGAGCCTAAATTTGCAATTTTGTTACTTTTTGTGCATGTATGTAGGCAGTCTCGAAATGAATGTATTATAATGTTTTAATTGATACCTAAGTCCTAAGCAGAAATTTGATGGTACCAGTATATATCATCTATTGATGGTACGTGCAGAATTGATAGAATGTCAAGGTCAGGGAAACTCTCTATAAACTACGTTTTACCTTGTGTATTATATATTCATAATTTCAGAACGTTGGCAAGGGAAATGATACACGTTTGGTACTTGTTAAGTTCTTGCACATTTTGTACAGTTGAAGAACCACCAGGATTTCATGAGATCTTCAAATGGTATTTTGATGACTAACACAGGACATGATGATAAAATAAGTTCATATATGATGATATTGATACCAATTTATCAATTTATACGACCTATGATTCTTTGAAATTTTGTCTACTTAAATTTGTTTTACTTTGAACATATATATCGTATGATATGCATTAAAGCACTTTTTTCTTCTTTTCGGACTGATCATATTTGAAATAGACTTGGTTTTGGGTTAATGGAGAACGCCTGTTACATTATACCAAACTCAAAATGTATAGTCTTGAATGGGTTAACGTTCATCTCTTTGACAATAGAATGAGTAATAGGAAGTGTGGCGTTGGCCGGCTTGCCAGTAGAGAGAGGAATCAGAAGATATCATATTGATGGGGTGAGAGTGAGAAGGGCGTTAAGTCTGTCTTTGGACTAAATTGAGTTATCGCATGACCATCTTTGTATAGTAGATTGGAGCTTCCTCTATAGATAGATAGACGTGATGCCAAACTTTCCGACAATAATCATTCATAGTTTGTGAACAATATTTATTTTAAAAAATCAAAGAGAGCTGCATTTGGTTTCTACAGCCTTACTTACAGTGCTCCCAAACTTTAAACACGATCCTCCGAACTCCGAATTACGAAAAGTGCCTTATCGCCCTTCTCTTTCTGAACCGATACGCCAGGCTAACGATAGCAGTCTTGCCTACAGGCAGTCATGCGCCTCGTGACCCTCTGACCCCCATGTACATGTATCCCAGATTTATAGGGATGGCAAACTCGTTTTAAAGCTAAAGCTAAAGAACAGGGCCCATATTCATGAAAGCCGCTAGCTTAGTTACTTGCCAAGTCTATCTTGGATAATGTGGCCAAGAATTAATCACAAGATCTTTTAGTTTCTAACTAGGGTTAACTTAGTGGGTACCTAAGGCTTAACCAGTTAACTCAAGTTGCGGACTTGGAAAACCCTTTGTTGCTCAATAAACCGCACATCTAAAATACACTAAGCGGGGTTTCATGAATATGGGTACAGTACTTTGGGAAAACCCCACAAACAAAAAAACATTGAAATGTGAACCCCGACAAATTGAAAGACTATTTTATAACGATATTTAGTAACATTCCCATTGTTTTTATTTAGCTTCAAAGAGCCCCCCAAATAAATTTTTATTTGTAATTTTAGGGTCCCCATAACTTGAAATTTCTTTTGTATTCTATTTTGTGTTTTTACAGGAAAACAAAATAAATGAGGGAGAAAAACAACACAGATTGGGAAAAATGAGAAGAACAAGCTCTCAAAGACTCGAGAGTACCTTTAAAGGGATCTAGTAACTTTGTTCACATGTGCAAAACGTGATGAAATAAAATGTGAATTGTTGTGATCTGATATGTCCACTGAGCAATGTGTGAAAATTGCACATTTTAAAATGGATATTATATGGCCAAGTAATGAGCTAAACATGCAAAGAATATTAGCTAACTCATTGCACTGACTTTGAACACAGTTTTAACTTCGAAAAAAAAAAAAAAATTTCCATGGATCTATTGGTAATATTAATACAACAAGGTATGAGAGAACCACTAGAGTTTTAAAGTAAGATTTTAGATTTGGACAATTTGTTACTCGATCCCTTTAAATGCACAATACCAGATGATGTCTTTCTTCATTAGTGACAGCCAGCAGTGTTTGGCTTTCGCTTTCCCCTTTCCGATCGTTCCCATTTGTACTTACATTTTAAATACAACATGTGCACTTACATACATGTAGTATGAACAGTCGTCCTTGTTTATGTGTCATTTGATAAAATCTTCAAGTTAGTCTATGTGTTTAAAAAGCATGCAAAGATAAGGTGAATTAAGTCATAGCTGTAGCTTATTCAAGATAGGCATATGTAGTTCACTAACAATGTGTCTAAATGTTTGCCTAGTTAAAAGCTTTCGTAGTATTAAAGTACCGTGCCATGTAATGCCCAATCAGTGCTAGAAGGTAACTATAGCCATGCAATGCCTATGGACCTAGCATCCTTCTGGCGTTCAAGTTATGATAACTGTTTTTGTAGTCTAGTAGATATCTAATGGGACCATGCAGTAGTAATGCGTGGAATGTTTTGTTAGGAGGCGTGTGTGTTCACACGAGATCTAGCTTTACACCAAGGAGGTATTAGAAGAAGCTGAAAATATATAGTTATAGTACATACATGTACATGTATATAATTATGAAGCAACAATAATGATTTGTGTTTTGAAAAAGAACTTGGACATGATGGAGCATGATAGTCCAGATTTAGTAATAATTCAAAAAAATTGTTGGACTTTTGAATCATGAGATGACAATTTTGGGGCCAGTAAATTTTTGTTTCCCAATTCTGGCCATACAAAAATTGGGAGAAAAAATAGTTGTATTCTTATACTTGCCTCAATTGGCCACTAGTTTGGACCCCTGGCTAAGTTCTGCTACTGCTAGTTAGATGGGTTATATACAAAGTGATAATGCTTTGCTTATTAAATAGTACCATGCTTCTCCCTTCCAGTTGCACTTCCAATTAGCATTCCTCATCTCTCATCCGGTCAGCCGTTCCCATTGTTTCTAGTCCCTTCGGCTTCGGTCCCTCGTCAGTTAGCGGGGAATGAGGACGGGCCATTACCGCGATGAGTGCTAGTTAATTACCCACCACTGTCTCAATTTGCCAATCGTCTGTCCGGATAGGCTCTGCCTCTGGGAACGGGCGCTTGGCCCTGGCACCTCCGCTCTGGTGATAGCTTTCGCTGGAACCTGTCTCCCGCAATCGATAATGCGGGATAATGCGCCCATCGCATGCCAACCCGTTCATGCTCCGCCACCCCCCCCCCCTGTATTGTAATGAATGGCACAGAGCTTGCATGCCAGTTACTACAAAGTATGTCAAATGTGAACTGCTTTTCGGTGAATGGATGTGTCAAGTGAATTAACATGCCCAACTTTATTGATATGGCTCTTTAATATTTGTACAAAATTTTTTCCCTTTAATCTTCTTGGTGGGTTATTAATAAGCTGATGGAGGGCTATATTAATTAATGTCTTAATTTAGGAACCTAGTGGTAGAGAATATTGGATTTAGTGAGGAGCATGAAGGAGGAGGGGGGGGGGGGGGGGGAGTTGGTAGAATATATGACTTAGAATATTCATCTAATGGATGATGTCGTCGTAGATGTGGTGTTGCAGGGGGCTTTGTTTTATTCTGGATAGAACAAAAATAGAACTAATTGAAGGATAATTTCATGATGATATTTTTTGTTGAAAATATTTAATTGAATGTACTGTATGTGCTTTAATAAATGCACTGAATGTTTATGTTTCGAATATTTTCATTTAATCTTTGCAGATAACATACTACATACATACAGTTTGAACATCAAAATTGTATTTAAACCAGCATTAATATTGCACATTATGTAACCGTGAACTTCAAGTACTTGAATGTAGCTGCATGTTTCAGCCTGTCTACACTCTCTATCTCTCTCTCTCCTCCTTGTGCTATTCATGTACATGTATGCATCATTTGCGGCCTTGTTTCCATGCGTGCAGCGCATGTATGTAGGCTTTGGGGAGATGAGAGTCAAGTCTGAGATGATTTTTCAATGATTTATTCATTACGGCCCAATTCGGCGGGGAAGTCTAGAGGTGATGAAGATGCGAAGGGAGATGGGGGGAAAAGGGATTACAAATCTGGGACGCCAAATGTCAGAGGGTACCGGTAAAAGGGCTTAGCGGGAAAAACGTTATTCTGGAGTACACACATGCGCATGTACATTGTAATTAGGCTTCAGTCCCAGTAACTCGTTTTCCAGTCGTGTCTTCTTTCCCAGTCTGTCTAGATACATGTATACCAATTAATCCATATTATCATACCATATTTCACTTTTATTGTGTGTGTGTGAAACCGAAATGTTCAACACAAAATTATGCTCTTCTTACTAGTAGTGATTGTAAACCCAGGTGTCGGGTGATACTTGAAATAAGGTTAGGCAATAAATAGATAACAGTCCATATTCTGTTTGTTTTGTGTTTGGTGTTATGGAAACCGATTTTGAGTCTATATCATTTTAGTGCATATTTTCAATCATATTATATGTTTGCATAGAATCTGACTTCAATAAATTGTGTTTGTAGGCTACTTGTAATTCAGTGCTTTTCCCAACCCTATTAATGTCGGTTGGCAGGTTGGAATAATCACCCTGTGTTGGCCTTGGCCAGTATGATCATTTACAATAATTATTGAATATTTCATGGAAACGATTTATCTTTCGTTCAGCTTTGCCTTCCGAGACTTAGTGAAGGCTTTATGTAAACCGCAGCATTATTACAATAGCTTCAAGCATGGACTGAAACTAGGATGTTCTTATTTGTGTGTAGTTTGAACTTTAGATGTTCAATTAATAACCCTGAAATTTGAATTTGTTTGTCAGGTTGATACAGTTTTTAAGGTTCCAATTTTAAGCCAGATCAGTACATTTTGACTACCTCAGTTTGTAAACTTGTCAAATATGTAAGTCATGTGTAGATGAGAGATTTATTAAGAAGTCACAACATTAATTGGTAACTGAAACTTGTTAAAATCAAAACCCTACAAATTATATTTTTCAAACAGGTTTCAAGATGCCTTTAAAAGAAAAATGATTATTTTGTATTTAATGCTATTCCTGTCTAGATAGCATAATTGATGCACATTGCAGAACTTTCTTTATCTTTATAAATTCCCTTTCCTCTCCTTGTATTTATATATGATCTAAGGCAGGATATTGCAGTACTAGACAATGGTGCATACCCCTACAAAACCAATTAACCAGTTTATAGGGCAAATTTGTAAAGCACCAAATAGGACATAATAACTCAATTGCATTTCCATGCCTTGATACTCTGAGGGTTAATCATGCATACATTATGGCTCATTGCTTTGACCTACGTCATTCTAATGGACCATTGACTTAATTACAGCCCCCCTTTGTTCTTACAATAAGTTACATTGCCTGTACATACATGTGTGTCTCTATTGCCCTGTCTACGGGTATGAAACAAATGCATAAACGGAAGATAATAGCTAGCCTTGTTTTTCATTATAAATTTATTCATGGTTACGGTAATAAAATATTGATTTGATATGGCTGGAGAGGTACTGTACAAACAATAGAGACTTATACAGTGCTGGTAATAAATGATATTGCTTTGGTATGGGTATAATGTACTAACAATGGAACTTTATCATGAAGAATTGGTAATGATAATTGCATTGATAGCTATGTGGTTATGATGTACAAACAATGGATTTAATAGAACCTGAATTGTGCAGACATCCACTTTATGTCATTAGCAGTAACTGTTTCAGTGAATAACCTTGACAATATTATGGATTGTATAATATTATGTACATGTACAGGTAAATGTAGTTACGTGTTGCCATCTTGTGAACGCCTTGTGCGGGGTGCGAAACACACACTGGCTCAGTATTATGTAGTGCGCACAAACTAGCCTAGTTTAAAATGGCGAACCGCAGTGTGGCATCCCTACTCATTGCGATCTTCAAAATAATATTTGTGAAAACATCAAAGAATCTTGCTATTGCAATGTTACTCTTATAATATAAGCAGAGACCAAGCTAACGAAATAAAAAAATAACCGAAAATATGAATAAGAAAAGAAAAAAAAAAAGAAAGAAAAGAAAACCTCTTACATTTAATACATGGACAGGGTATATAATGGAAGAAACAACCAGAGAGGACAAAAGGAAAATTCCCACCTTTTCTCTAGCCTCTGAAAAGGCATACAATGGTCCACTGTGCACTTTCAATTGAATGGCCGCCCTTCTTCTATACCCTCTTCAATTACTTATCTATACATAGTCTGGGCCTCTTTACTAAGTATTCTACTACGTGAATGAGTCGTGCTTGAATAGGCTTCGCAGTCTGTGTGGCAAGAAGAAACCGAGTCAAAACTACAAAAGCCCCCTCTCCGGAGACCCTGTGATTTTGTTTTCGACATGCATGCATGTAATGCTGTTAGGTAAACAAAAAATCCCGGCCCGTTCTCGGATCGTTAGAATTCTATATCGCTAACGAGATCTCGGATCGGATCGGATCTCGGAGAAAAAAAATATTGCAATTTGCTCTGAAAAAATGCAGCGTTGTAGACTCATCTTTCTTGTTTTATATGGCAAAAATATTAATAATAATGACGTTTCGAGGCATGTACATATCAATTTTTACGGAAAAATAATATTCAGATTATTCAGAGTTTCGCAAGAAAAGTATTTTTTCGATGGTTTGTTCGGCATCGCACCACACGTTTCACAGAAACTCAACCCGCCAATCGCGTGGAAAACCGCGCTTGTGACTGTGAGCCACTGCCGGGCCACTGCCCTCAAAAATCGGCTATAAATTACCCTTTTAGGGAACCACACAATTCTGGTAATCTACTTACATGATAACATGGCATCTGAAAGCCGAACAGAATACAAAATAACCCCCCAAATCAAAGACAAAACTGCTGAATTATCGATATATTTCCAAAGAAAAAAATCGGATTACGGACGGCTAGGCCTCGAGAGAACTCCAATGAGTTAGCTAGCTATAGCTTGCATGCACATGCAACAAGTTATTTGGTCGTATTACTTTGCGTGTGTTATGGTGAACGTTTTTTCTTACGCGAGATCCATCCGCCGAAAATTGGGGAATTCCCGGCGGCGGATCTATATCTGCACACGCAATTATACAAGCAAACGGGAGCGGTGGGAGCGGTGTAGTAATTTTTTATCGATATTTTGCGCAATTGTTTTCATTGTTTAGGGGCATATTTTTGTTTCCGCCCAGCTATCAAACGCCAAGAAATCATGTAAGTAGAATATCAGAACATTTTTAAATGTACAAATGACAATAAAACGTATTCAGAGCCACATTTTGAATGCACTGGCTTATTAGCTCGATCATACAGACATCCAACAGACGTCTCCCCTCGAGTATCGGCGTAACTTTGATTGCACATCCGTCCACAACATCGTTCAAATGACTAGCAATTTCGCGCATCCTGTTCAATTTTCGACTGCAAAACGAACTGACGAACCATGAATTTCTCCAAAATAACCACTCATAAAGTAAACAATATTGATTTCCCCATTTCTTATTTAAATTACACTACTTAATGGACTGTCAAACATACACATGTTCAATTATCACTGGAGAAAATGGGTCGGCAAAATCTTCCGATATTTTCTACCGAGAAAAAATATTTCTCGGATCCGTCTCGGAATCGGCTCGGAAGCCATTACCGCCGGGATCTCGGATCGGATCCGGATCGGATAACAGCATTACATGCATGTATTGTACATGTACAGTAGTTTGGGCTTATTCACCTCAATTACATGAATGAGTTTTGGGCGAACTGGGGCTACACTTTACAGTCCGTGAGGTTAGAAAATACAAAAGTGATCATGTTGAGTCCAAAGCCCTGTTGCAGAGACCCTGTGATTGTACTTTCGACATGCATGATCATACATACATGTATACATGTAATTTGGACCTATTCCCTCCTACGCTAGAACATGTATGAGTCGTGGGTGAAGCATAATTGTGTGAGGTGTATTGTTTGAATAGTTCCCCCCCCCCCCCCCCCCCCCCTATGGGGATCTATTGGTTGAATAGGCGTTGCAGTCTCTGTGTCGAAATACCAGAAAGTGATGTCAAGTGACTCGGGTCAGAAGCCCCTCATGGAGTCTCTGTGATTTTGTTTTAGACACGTACATGTATGTGCTCCCCACATCCCCAACTGAACCAGGGGGTAATGGTTGAATAGGTTTCACGGTCCATGTGGGTAAAAAGTGGTGTCAAAAGCCCTCTCGTGAGTTTGAGAGATTCTATGATTTTGTTTTTGAAGTACTACAAGTAGTATGGGTGTCTTCACTGTGAAAATAAACATAGATGTACATTATGGGTGCTCTGGGCTGAAATGCTTAAAGGGACTTAGTAACATTGTCCAAATCCTCAAAATAAAATTGTAATTCTAGCGGTACCTTTATACCTTGTTGTATTCGTATTAACAATAAAATCATGGGACAGCTTTCGGTTTTTCAAATTTCCCTTTCATTACAAAGATATGTATGATTGAAGTATTTAGATAAGAAAATCTCCGGGCGAGATTTTCATCCCTGTACAAAGTGAATGCAGTGAGTTGGTGAATATCACCCAATATCACTTTGCATTTTCGCTCATTACTTGGCCATACATTGTCCATTTGACCTGAAATTTTCACACAATACCCTGAGGACATATGAGATAACAACAGTATACATTGCATCAACCATTCATCAGTTTTTGCACATCTCAACAAAGTTACTAGATCCCTTTAAAAGAGCCCCTGAAAATCACAAGAAACATCCCCCCATTAATTCTCGTTGAGTTCAGTTCAAAATAATTTCCATATAGTGTTTTACGAATCAGCCCTCTAACAATATTTCCCCCACATACATTTAATATAAAACAACACATAATAGGGGTAAATAATTTTGTAAACTTTATTATAAGCCCATGTTCTGTATTACGAAAAAGAAAAGTGAAAATAGAATAGTGAATACCTGCTTCTGTCTTCTGAGCAGGTAAACCTTCTCTCTACCTGTTTTATGTATATAGTTCCATGTTTCAGTACAGTACTTGTCAGTTCATTGTCTAGATGAAGGATCTTCTAGATTCGAAAGCTCAGCGACATTGATTTAAAATATTTTCCCCAACACAGCCTTCTAGTTCTAATAATGCATTATTTTGTTATTTTGTGAGGTGTGAACCAGGGAGATACAACCTCCCTGTTAGAATCCAGGAGGGTATAACCAGGGATATGGCAGTCCCTGGTATATAACACATTGCTGTACAATATATATCCTTGGTTGAAATGGTTTCACCTGTTGATGTATGGCTTGAAAGTGGTGTTAGACAAAACAAGGCGTTGTTACCTTGGTCGAAGCCTCAAAGCTGTATAGTTGTTGGGGTTCTATAGATGATTTTTCAGTGTAGGTGATGAGTAGATACCTTTGAAGGCCACAGTGTTCCGAATAATTCTGCAGATACCTAACATATGAAAACTTTAGTAGTCTCTTTTCATAATATGTTCCTTGGACATGGGTTTATAAAGTTTACAAACTTATTCACCCCCTATTGTGTGTTGTTCCATGTTAGTTCTGAAGGTGAATACCTCGTTACAGGTCAGCAGTACGTGATATAAAGTGAGAACATAACCATTTATAAATGTGTACACAATTATTAGTCATACTTCCCAACTACTAACTATTATTACATTGACCCGTTACTATTAGATACAGACTTTGCATCGAGACTTTATGTACACAGTCATAAACATAACATTACAAGTTGATAACGGGAGCAGTTATGGTTCTGATAATGACCCGGTGGACTTTTCCACTTGTTGTGACCATCCAACTCTTCACTCCCTCATTTAGTATTCTTTTTTTCATATGTTCCTTGGACATGGGTTTATAAAGTTTACAAACTTATTCACCCCTTATTATGTGTTGAAAATGAAAAATTGTTATTTTGTTAATCCCACCGTACAACTTACATGTACACTATCTCGATGTCCTATAATTGGGTGATCATAGTGCAAGGGTCAAAGCAGTACATGGATTATTGCAATCCTTTTAGTACTTCCTGTCCTTTGTCATTGGTTGCTTTCATCCTGTTCCTGACAGCATTGACGGGGCAATGCAAACAAGGGCCTGCCACCAATGTCATTGTTATCGCAAAGTCAAGTCCACCAAGATAAATGGGAATTTGCCAATGATTGATATTTAATTATAGTTGCATCATTTTGTTGAGAACTGTTGGTTTATATTTATGCATGACACCCAGAGTCTTTTTAATGACATGGACATAAATATTTAATACTATTTCACTACAAATTTGTTCTGTTTTTTCCTCAATGTGACTTTATACTTAAAATTGCGATGGAACTCAGTGTAATTAATAGTTACATGTAATAGAGGTTCATAATAATATAGCAATCTATACCTTGCTGGTAATATAGTGAGCTGAGCAACAATTACAAATATGAAATAAAGAAATAACAACATATTCTTGCACCAGTATGGAATTTGATCATATTAAAGGATTTCATTGAACAAAATAAAATTGCTTGTCCCAGAAGAACCCCTATTAATTTCTTAATAGACTTGGATTAATTTTTGTCTCCATGATTGGTAGTTTCTATAGGTCAGGTAACACAGTCAAAGTAGTTCCCGTTAGCGTTTCCCCCCTGCCATTGCTGCCATAGGACCGAACAACTGAATAAGGTTTTGTAAATTGCTTTTGGGGAGACATATAGTTGGGGAGATAATACCCCGTGGTTGCTGATTGCCTTAAAACCCCCATTTGTGTGATTTCTCATTGAATAGAACATATCCAAACACAATGGGTACTCTGGAGAATTTCCCTGTATTACCAAATTGTTTTGAAATTCAGACTACCATGCAGTCATGAAGCACTTTGCATTGAATCTACTCTAAAGCCCCCCCTTGAGACTATTGTTCGTTTCCATGATAATTGTATGTTGTTTGGAAAAAGTGCATACAAATTGAATTTACTCAAATCAAACCAAATGTGAAAAAAGAAGAAATGTTAGGCTAATAACTCATACTCCCGCTTGCACACATATTCAGTAAACACACATATTCATTAAACACACATACATGTAAATACTATTCTCATCTGGATTTATTCATCAATTAAACTTTTGGTTATTATTTGTGACATTGTTTTTTTTTTAATAATATAATTTAATTGTTGTTTTTTTCTTTAAACTTTGGTTTCTTGCAGAACTCCATCAGACACAACTTGTCACTACACAGCCGCTTTGTGCGCGTCCAGAATGAGGGCACAGGAAAGAGCTCCTGGTGGATGATCAACCCTGATGCTAAGCCAGGCAAGTCCTCCAGGAGAAGAGCATCCAGCATGGACACCACCAACCCCAAGTTTGAGAGGAAGCGAGGGCGGGCCAAGAAGAAGGTCCTTGAGGAGCGAGCCAAGTGGGGCAACACAAGCCCTACCTCCACATTGGATGGCGAGGAGGGTGCCAGTCCACTGCCCTTCAACCTCACCACAGATTTCAGATCGCGAGCAAGCTCCAACGCCAGCAGCTGTGGCCGCCTCTCACCGATCATGACGACACACTCAGAGCTGGATCACCATGATAGCGAGGTTCCACCAATGTCACCCATCCCCTTCGGAGACATGGCTCCGACGCAGGCGTACGACAGCCCGGACCCATACCACAACACGGACCAGCTCGCGAAGATGGCAAAGGCCATGACGTTGGACTCGAGTCTGAGCGTTGAGCCTGCTATCCGCCACTCACACAGCATGGCTAACAACAACGGAGGCTATCTCTTCTCCCCTCAGAGCTACAGCGGTTCAGACATGTCCCCTGTCCATAGTAACACACAGAGCCCCTACTACTCACAGCAAGTCACGCCAGCCGTCAGCCCTCTGGGCCAGTGCTCCCCCATGCAGGAGCTGCCTCCAGGACAGTATGGCATGCCACAGCGCCAGAGCTTCACCAGCATGATGCAGGAGAGCTCCATGCCCTCCAACGAGCCTATCATCTCTCAGGACCCCATGTTCTCGCCGCAGTCTAATCTGCTGCGTCAGCAGTCCCCTCGTCCGCTGCCTAGCTGCCGTGAGCAGAGCCTCAGTATCCACTCCTCGCCCCAGCGCCACATGCACGGACAGACGCAAAGTAACCTGGCCATGCTGCTCAACAACGGCCACAACTTAGGCGACGGGATGCACCAGCACTCTGGGAGCCACCATCACACTCAGCATATCCCTTACCCCAGCAGAGGCGTCCCACACCATATCCAACACCCAGTGCCACACCATGCACACCACCCCGGCCTCCCACACATCACGGGACATCACGACAGGTTTCCCAGCGATCTGGAGCATGTGCAGATCGACCCTCTCAAGGGATGGAACGACCTGGACGTGGAGACCATTCTACGGAACGAGCAGGATCTCACGGAGGGTCCTGACTCCAGCTTTGATAACATAGGAACGATAGGAACGACTGCCTCCACCATTGTTCCCCCAAGCTGGGTCCACTAGAAGGTAAGAGCACACACCTTTTGCCTATCCAATTTTTCCCCTCCATATTAGAACTGTTCCCGATTTGTTAGTTACAAATTTAGACACAGGCTTTGTTCACATTGCTTTTATTGCCCCATTGTTTATATGAATGATGTAAGTTACATTTTATGATGGGCAGATACATAGTTTACATCAGTTATTGTGATATATCCACATCTTCATCACATATGCTTAGCAATATGAAATGCCTCGGGCCCTCGCCCCAACAAAAAATGAATTCAGAGTTTACTTTTGGCATTTCATTTACTAGCAAAAAGTATATGTTCTTACACACTTATTTCATTATTTTGTACTTAACGCGAACAATTGCTGCCGTGCCGATACATTTGACATTCTCCTTTTTCTCTGTGGGCGATTTCTTTCGGTTTGTTTCAGGTTACATCGTTTGGAATTGAAATGGGTAACAATTAACTTGTAAGTGCTTTCAAAGCTCTATATTGAAGAGCTTTTTATAAAACCTTTGTTTGTAGAAAAGCATTTTTGGTTCTATAAACGGATGCAAACAATTTATTGGAACCAGTGAATGCTGTTTGAAGATGTTCAAATATGATTGAATCATCAAGTCGAAAACATTTGTTGTATTAACCAATTTCACGATCAGTTGAATCGAGTACAATATTCTCATACTCCCATTTTATATATAAACTGAAAGTTATTGGCAACGATTGAATATATTTTGTTGTGTGCTATTCCTTTGCGATGTAAAGCTTCATGCAATGCAGTAAGTATAGTAACCTAATCCCTGTAGTGGTAGAAGTCCTTGGCTACAGTTCAAGAAGGCTGCATATTGTGTCATACAAATTACATGTAATTGCTCAAGATGCTGTTGAACGTTATACCCATACCAACATAATGTACACCTGTATTATAATAGTGTGCAGTATATTATGTACTTGAACGTGCCAATGATTACATACAGTATGTATACATGTGTACAGCAGTAAATTTCCATGGAGACCTCAATACAATAAGTCTTCTATGTACGTCCTGCGCACAGATCACAGCAGCAGACCGAGTCCGTGACCTCAAATAATGGCAGGTCATCTCAATATCTCCGTAGGGGAGAGGGTGATGGGGGAATGGAGAGAGGGAGATAACAAAAAAAGTAGAATAATACATACATGAACATCTAGGGATAGTTGAATCGATCCTACTACATACATGCTAGGTCCATGATTTAATGATGTATCACCATCATGCATGCTGATTTTCTGTTTCTCCGTGAGTGCACATGCGCTTGAAGGAACTTTTGATTCTTTGTAGGGGAATGGGGTTGGGGAAAGAGGGGGACGGAGGGAAAAAGAAGCAGGGATGTAGTACTATAGACTCAATAGAGTGATGGTTGAATCGATCCTACAGGCTACATGCTAGGACCATGATTCGATGATGTATCACCAGCTTGCATGCCTATTTTCGATTTCTCTGTCAGTCGCACGCACTTGAAGGGAACTTGAAGGAACTTTGATGCTTTGCCCACAGCTAACGCTGCTGGGCCAGTGCGCCATGTGGTCATTCCATTAGATGCACCCTAATGGCCCAATAAACCGAACTGTCCCCCAAGTTATTTGCCCATTAATTGCTCCCCAGTGCCCCAACAGTAAACTTGTGTGAGCCTGTAAGACTTATTTTGAGGGGGCGGAGGGGTAGGGTCTGGGAGTGGTATGGGTTCGGAGTGGGAGGTAGGGAGAGTGGAATTTGTGTCCCCCATCTAAAGTCGGTGTAAAGTCACACAAGAGCTATTTTGTATAGTTTATCACGTGGCTGGACTGCATAGTGTGCCATGATATGGTCTCGAAGTCCTACAGTTAAAATATGTTCAAATACTGCACAGCATTTCAATAGCCTTCACCATCAAAGATTTGGTGGAAATGCAAACAAAAAAGAAAGAAAAAAAACAGGAATGCAAACAAAATATAGCTGTAGATTTTGCAATTGTTCAATCTCCAGCCCACTCAGCAATAATTTACAATACATACTAGAAAAACAAGTTGCTAGTACAATAATACATTGACTCTGAGCAGAAATCCAACATTCTTTTTCAATTTCTCGATTGTTGTAAGAGCATTGTTCTGCGTATTATTATTTGGTAACCTTGTGTGCCCGAACAGTCCAGGCCATTGTGATTTTTAAAGCTAAGCTGGTGGGCCCAATTTGGCACGTGCTTTTGGCCGAAAATCTGGGTTTATTTTTGCAGCACTGAGCCTTCAACCTTGGGGTAATTTGCGAGAAATTTTGATGGTGCACCTAGCCTTCGTTCAATTCTCATGGTGAATTTTCCCTGTCACCACATATATCAACTAGTATTCTTAGGGTACATGTGAGTCTGCATCATCAGTTAAGTCATGAATGTCACTGTAAACTAACTGTAACTGTACCAGCAGAGTCTGTATGAAAACAGATAGATATTTTCAGATGAAATGAAACCTGCAACCCCCCCCCCCAAAAAAAAAAAAAAAAAAAAAAAGAAAAAAGAAAGAAAGAAAGAAAAGGAGCGAAAGACAGAAAAAAATGGGAACAAATCCCGGGCACCTGTTACTAAGGCTACAGGAAAGCTGAAAATATTTCTGTCAGCCCACTGGCACTAGGCTGCTGGTAGTGGTACAGATGCTATGGTTGCAATATGCCATGAACTACACAACACTGGATGCAAACAATGTGCATCCTATCGGTCTATGGAAAACATGTGTAGAAGTCATGTATTCGGAGGGTAGAGGGGTGAGATAGTTTTGAAATAAGGGGGCTTGGGGGTTGCGAAGGGGCACAGCTTGTTTTCAATGCTAGTCCTCAAACTACCCCAAGCCCGGCCCAAGTACTATTTCCAAGACTTGCCTATTACAATATGAACAAAATATATTACAGTTTCATCTCACTCTCCACCTACATTCCCTTTCTCGGAATCAAAAGAGAAAGAAAAAGGAAAATATGAATAGGACTGAATGGAAGGCTACATGTACATAAAACTCTACCAGGGCTTTATTAAATGTGTTCATCTAAATATCTTCTGAAACTCCCATGCAACATGTGATCTTGTGTTCGCAAGCTTATTTTGATGCATATTTCGTACATGATCAGATTCAGTTCTGGGGAAATTCTATACATTATTCCACACCACTACACAGAGTGTTATTAGTCCATTTTGGACTGTTATACTTATATTGGACCTATATACATACATGTATTAGACAGTACTTAGCCTTGGGTCCATGGTTGTATTCAAGGTCCATGGTTATGTACAGACTACAGTGCATGCAGTTCTGTGTACATTTAATTGAGTTCTTTATTTACTTCTAGAATAATCTACTCTCAAAACATTTTGAAGGACGGGCCCTCTGCCCATATAGTGAGAGCCACCTCCAAAACACAGTGAACTTTCCTCAGCAGATTCGTGGCTTCTTCTAATACCCGCGCACATTATTGGAACATGGAGAGCGTCTCTTTAGCAAACAGCTTTTGGCTTGTTTGCCTTCGCCATTAAACAATCAAAGCTGTATGGAGCAGGTACTGCTTGATGGAGAGAAGTTTTAAATTTTTTTTTTTTTTAGGGGGGGGGGGGGGGGGGGGGGGGGGGGCGGTTGAGAGACAACTTTGTGAGTGTATTTTCATGTAGGGACATGTATGCGTGTCCATTTAGCTTTATCCTTTCCATTTGAACAAAGTTTTTTTTTTCTGCTCCAAGCGTCACAACAACGGACTGAAATGAAGTGAGGATATGTGTAGTCTATCCACCTTGTCCCACTTATCAACACCTCACCTTTGAGCTGTTGCAGGTAAATGTTGTCACTCCCCTGGCCTTTTCTCCCTTTGCCCCTTTTATTTGTTTTTGCTGGCCTTATAATATACCCCTCTCCCTCCATCATCTCATCTCATAGTACTTAGTAGCGAAAAATAGAAAAGCAACATTTCTGGGTCTTCTTTTCAAGCTCCCCAGCATGAAAATAGAACTTTAAAAATGTGCTTTACTTAAAACTCTATGGAAACCCTATAGATATTGATATCTCATTTTAACATTCTATAGGTTGGGTTAGGTGTAGCAACTTAGAAAGGATTAAGTGGAATATCAGTTTAGGATTAGGAAGTAATATTAGGTCAAAATGATAGATGGGAACAGGCCTCGCTTAAATACTTATAAATGGAACAGTGAGAGCGCAATTTCCAGAGATAGTAGTAGCCAGAACGCATCCACCACCGGGGACGATAGCAATGCGCCCCTCTGTAATGCGATAATGAAGTTAACATGCTTTGGGTTAGGAAGTGGGACAATGGGATGGGGTGAGGATAGATACATGGGGATGGGAATAGAGGGATAGAGGGATGGGGTGGGCATAGTGGGATGGGGTGGGCATAGAGGAATGGAGGTGGGGATAGAGGGATGGGGTGGGCATAGAGGAATGGAGGTGGGGATAGAGGGATGGGGTGAGCATAGAGGGATGGGGTGGGCATAGAGGGATGGGGGGTAAGAATAGAGGAATGGGGGTGAGAATAGAGGAATGGGGGTGGAGAAAGATGGTAGGAGGTTGGGATAGAGGGATGGGAAGGAGATAAAGATAGGAGGATGGTAATGGTAAAGGGGATAGTAGGCAATAATGAACAAGAGCTGCAATCAAGTGTATATTATTTTTTTAGAAAATGGAGGGAGGACTAGAACTTGGTAGTGGAATATTCTTTCTGCACCCTTCCAGTTGATGGATCCTCCATAATGATATATTGTTTTGTATTAATTGTACAATGTTGTTTTGTTGGAGGTGGACAAATGAAACTTAAACTTGAACTTTGTGGGGCAGGTGTAATGTAGGTAAGCTGGGGGTAGGAGAGTGGGTGGGAACTGGGAAGCAAGAACAGGAAGCAAGGTGCGGTGCATACATATATATTTACATCTAGTGGAGCAGGTTGATTGCATTATTTGTCAGGAGCGGGTCGGACATTGGGGGTGGGGGAAAGGGGTTGGCGATGGATTAAGGAAACAGACCGCAGAGCGCCCCATCGACATTTTCCCCTTGGCAGTGATGGACGACCGAGTCCCAGCCTAATTTCCTCCCATTATCATCCCATCTTGGTGGATCCTTGTTGAGGTCTTTATGGGTGCTCCACGGTACGCCATTGGGATGGTATCAGTGTTGTCGTCGTTGTTGTTGGTGGAGTTAGAGATGAAGTCGGGAGGGGGTGGGGGGGGGGGGGGGGGAGGGGGTCATCCAAGCATGTGGCCTCTTACTCTTAGTCTCAGGCTTGAAGAGTTTACCATCAATCATTTCCCTCGTTATGTATTTTGCTCTTCTGCAGATCTAGTATGATTGATTTTAAATTTGATTCCAGTTATATTCTTTCCAGTTTGTATTGTATCTTTTTTTAAATATATAAAAGTTAAACTTAAACCTGTCATAGTGGCCAATTCAGCCAATATGACTATTATTGTATCCCCCGAACCACTTCGGGGGATACTATGGATTTGGCCTCGTCGCGCCGCCGCCGCCGCCGCCGCCGCCGCCGCCGCCGCCGCCGCCGCCGCCGCGTCCGCCGCGTCCGCCGCAGAGATTTTCTTGTGAACGCTCTACAGGTCCGAGTTCTTGTCCGATCATTTTCTAATTTGGTATGAAGGTGTATTAAGGAAAGAGGATGAAACCTATTGATTTTGGTGTGGGGCGGAGTCCTGGTTGCCATGGTAACCATGATATAAAGAAATAGTTAAGATTACCTTGTGAACGCTCTACAGGTCCGAGTTCTTGTCCGATCATTTTCTAATTTGGTATGAAGGTGTATTAAGGAAAGAGGATGAAGCCTATTGATTTTGGTGTGGGGCGGAGTCCTGGTTGCCATGGTAACCATGATATAAAGAAATAGTTAAGATTACCTTGTGAACGCTCTACAGGTCCGAGTTCTTGTCCGATCATTTTCTAATTTGGTATGAAGGTGTATTAAGGAAAGAGGATGAAGCCTATTGATTTTGGTGTGGGGCGGAGTCCTGGTTGCCATGGTAACCATGATATAAAGAAATAGTTAAGATTACCTTGTGAACGCTCTACAGGTCCGAGTTCTTGTCCGATCATTTTCTAATTTGGTATGAAGGTGTATTAAGGAAAGAGGATGAAGCCTATTG
This sequence comes from Echinarachnius parma, assembly GCA_037951105.1. Classification (NCBI taxonomy): domain Eukaryota; kingdom Metazoa; phylum Echinodermata; class Echinoidea; order Clypeasteroida; family Echinarachniidae; genus Echinarachnius; species Echinarachnius parma. The sequence goes on along the minus strand of JBAMJV010000889.1, from coordinate 131,140 downwards.
ATTTTGGTGTGGGGCGGAGCCCTGGTTGCCATGGTAACCATGATATAAAGAAATAGTTAAGATTACCTTGTGAACGCTCTACAGGTCCGAGTTCTTGTCCGATCATTTTCTAATTTGGTATGAAGGTGTATTAAGGAAAGAGGATGAAGCCTATTGATTTTGGTGTGGGGCGTGGTCCTGGTTGCCATGGTAACCATGATATAAATAAATAGTTAATATTACCTTGTGAACGCTCTACAGGTCCGAGTTCTTGTCTGATCATTTTCTAATTTGGTATGAAGGTGTCTTAAGGAAAGAGGATGAAGCCTTTAGATTTTGGTGTGGGGCGGAGTCCTGGTTGCCATGGTAACCATGATATAAAGAAATAGTTAAGATTACCTTGTGAACGCTCTACAGGTCCGAGTTCTTGTCCGATCATTTTCTAATTTGGTATGAAGGTGTATTAAGGAAAGAGGATGAAGCCTATTGATTTTGGTGTGGGGCGGAGTCCTGGTTGCCATGGTAACCATGATATAAAGAAATAGTTAAGATTACCTTGTGAACGCTCTACAGGTCCGAGTTCTTGTCCGATCATTTTCTAATTTGGTATGAAGGTGTATTAAGGAAAGAGGATGAAGCCTATTGATTTTGGTGTGGGGCGCGGTCCTGGTTGCCATGGTAACCATGATATAAATAAATAGTTAATATTACCTTGTGAACGCTCTACAGGTCCGAGTTCTTGTCTGATCATTTTCTAATTTGGTATGAAGGTGTCTTAAGGAAAGAGGATGAAGCCTTTAGATTTTGGTGTGGGGCGGAGTCCTGGTTGCCATGGTAACCATGATATAAAGAAATAGTTAAGATTACCTTGTGAACGCTCTACAGGTCCGAGTTCTTGTCCGATCATTTTCTAATTTGGTATGAAGGTGTATTAAGGAAAGAGGATGAAGCCTTTTGATTTTGGTGTGGGGCGGAGTCCTGGTTGCCATGGTAACCATGATATAAAGAAATAGTTAAGATCACTGCTGTAAGCGCACATCGCCTTGTCTATTAATCAGACCCTGCTCGGAGGACAAACAGCGCGCGAGGCCTTGCCCAAAGGCTACTGCCAGCCTAGTAGAACAACGTACACCACCAAACTTGTTCAGTTCACAATATTACAACCCACAAAAGTGCAATGCAATTGGTTCGGGGGATACATGTGCTCGGCTGCGCGACCCGCCGAGCGCGCAATTTCTAGTTATAGATAGTGGTCACCAAAAGTGATCCCTGCAAAGAAAAAAAAAGCAATGTTAATTGTTATGGAACCTGTCTTAGAGGTTAAGGAGACCCACGTTTCTTGTTTCTCCTCAGAAGTTGTCGCTTTTAATAGGTTTGACTGCATTCAGTTCATTTTGTTCGCAATTATGAATTCACTTGCCATGGTAGTTATCGGGCCCTGGGCCCAGTTGCAGAAAGAGATACAATCGATTGTAAGTTACGATTGATCGTAAGTCAGAAAATGTACGCGTTTCAACCAATCAGATTTGTGCATCTAGAACACGTGATCTGACTTACGATTAATTGCAACTTACAATTGATTGCATCTCTTTCTGCAACGGGGCGAGCCCCGTTGCAGAAAGAGATGCAATCAATTGTTAAGTTGCAATCAATTGCAAGTCAGAAAACATGTCCCTATGAACCAATCGGATTTGCCCATTTAGTCGCATGATCGGACTTACAATTAATTGCAACTGTACAATCAAGCGCAATTATTTCTGCCACAGGGCCCTGCCCTTGTAATGTTTTGACTGAATACAATACAATACATACGTTTTGTGTGCAGCAGCTTGCAGGTCCCTGGTACTGGTAGTGGTAGTGTTCAGTAGGTCTGGCCCTAATTCCCCTCGCTCTCACCCCACGGTTTGAACTTTAGTTTCTCGCTCTATTTATAGCACGAGAGGCACCGATCCTCATGAATTTTTCATTTCCCTGTTGAGCCCTAAACTGCAAGTAAAATACACGTATATATATTCGCATATATATTGCCTAGAGCAGAGAGAGTGAATAGGGGATTTATGAGCGTAGCAATTGGTAGTACAACTTATCAGCTTCATTCATGTAACAGTTGTAGGCTACAAATCCCCTCAAAATATATGTACATTGTACGTCAGTATCACATGCTTACATTGAAACTTCAAGAGCACAAATTACCCCCCCCCCCCCCCCCCCCACCCCCTACCACCTTCAGAGTGAATTATCTTTGATACAAAATTTATATACTTTTAAATTCTGTGATACTGAGAAAGCAAATGTATGTTTATGTAACTTCAGTTTCTATACACTGTACGTGTAAGTACCTGTTGAATAAATCACTCTGACCAATGTGATCACAATTTATCTAACAAATATCTGATTAATAGGGAAAAGAGATCATATTAAATATGTCACACATAATTACTGGCCCACATTCGTGTTTTGATAATGCGCTAAATCTAAATACAGTGTTTCCATTTATTCCGTTAGTAAATCAGTAGGGTAGGGTGATTTCTGTAAGCACAGGAGCATACATGCATTCGGCAGCAAGGTTTTTAACGGTTGCCTAGCAACAAAGTGTGCGGCTCCTTCCTGTCGCCTTGAAGAGATAAACGCAAGTTTCCTGTTCCTCTGGCAGGCCTCCCTGCGACATGGCCCCGGATAAAATATTCAATGCAGTATTACGGACGTGCATTATATAGCAGCAGAATTATATTCATGTTTGATAATTGTAATAAATTATGATATGTTATCTGCGACTTGGCCCCGGATAAAATTTGCCATACAGGCTTGCAATGCCTAGCAGATTCATAATATTCATGTTTGATTTTGTAACATGTACATTAAATAATGTATGTAATTTATAGTGCATAATAATGGCAGATTCATGTAATTTGCGCCTCGCAGTTGCAGTTAATCTATGATTCTTGAATTTGAAAAAAATGAAGATCAAAATAATTAGGATCTTATAATCAATAGAAAAATTAAACAGGTAGCTCTAAAATGTGCACATTTCAACCTATCAGATTTGCGCATTTAGTCACATGATCTGACTTACAATCGATTGTACATTATCTCTCTCTGCAACAGGGCCCTGGAGGTTGAACTATGTAATTTTACATTAACATGTCTTAGGTATTCATGCATCGCATTACCATAATATGTTGCTGTGGAATTTCACAGAATATGCAAAAATGTAGGTGAGAAGACTATCCTTCTTTGACCTCAAAGGACCTCTGGTGACCTGATCTGACCTCATGGGCCTGGGGGCAAAACCTTGCTTCATGACACACCATACAAAATCATGTACTGTATGCATTACATTACAGTAGAATGTTCATAGCACTGAAGTGAAGGTTAGAAGACTATCCTTCTTTGACCTCGCATGACCCCTGGTGACCTGCTGTGACCTCATATGCCCAGAGGCAAGGCTCTATTTATAACAAGACAGTGCTCATAAAGCAAGCAGCCTTTAGCAAGGCCATAACATGATCACAAGGATCTTTGCATGACATTCCAGTACTAGTGTGACAGGGCTAGATATATGCATGGATAATTTCTAGGGGGTACTAAGTACTAACCAGTATCCAACTCATCCAAGATCATAAGGGCATGATAATATCATTTAATATGCACGCATTCTATACAAATTGTATTGCTGTTTTGGGACAGGGAATTGAATTTTATTACACACCACCAGAAAGTTTTAAATGCATTAATCTCTAGTCGAATACTAGTCAACATTTTAAATTAAAAATTAAAATAAATATCCATATCTTTGTTTTGTCTTCCTGTTGGGTGTTAGTAATAGTAGTTAGAATACCATCCATTTTTAACGCTTCACTGCATGATATTCATTTCATGAGGAATAATTACAATTTGTAAATATGTAATTTTTATGCCACCAGCACATAATTTAATTCATCTAAACGCTTGTGTGCTAGAAGGAGGGATCAACTTTCATTTGTAAAAGAAAAAGTACTTCCATGGTTGATTATAAGTTTTACTCGACAGTATTTTAATACCATAAATCCAGTTCACTGTCAAAATTTGGAACAATATGAGCGAGTCCTTAGAGGAGATGATATCGTAGCATACTAGGCGCTATATTTAATCAAACCTATAATAATAATTATTATTATTATCTCTGAAAGGCCCTTGAATACAGATATTTCTACGACCTAGGGAAATTCTTCCATTTCCTTTTCGGAAAGAGATAGAAGAGATGATAACGTAGCATACGAGGTGCTAAATGAATCAAACCTACATGTATTATTATTATTATCTCTGAAGTGAATGGCCCTTAAATATTGCAGATATTTCTACGGTAGGGAAATTCTTCCATTTCCTTTTCGGAAAGAGATAGAGGAAGTGGATGGCAATGGAAAGAAGGGAATCACTCGATACAAAAGTAATAATACCACAGTAGATATTATACGGATAATATTATGGTGCTTATGTATGTGTGCATGTTATGTACTTTCCTGGCAATATTAACTCCTTTCAAGAACTATTAAAATGACAATTGCATACGCAACGGCAAATGTATGTAAGCATATATTTACCCAAGTGGCAATCTTTTGATTTCTTTTCGCAAACTGAACTTTTTTTTCTTTTTTCTTTTTTTCCCACCCCCGTGCCGTGGCTCACGGGGGCGATTTCAAAGGTTTCGGGGACGAATCGCCCGTCGCCCCCGTGTATTTTTTTGGTTGGTATGTATCGGTGCATATAATGTGTATAGAATGAGAGATAATCTTCTGATTACTGAAGAAAACAAACAAAAACAAATGGCAATTCCATGAAAACAATTCAAAATTGTCACTGCGTTACCATGAAATCACCAAATGTTTCGCATTTGGTTCCTGCAGATGCACATGTATACCCGTTGCCATACTGAACTGCAACTACCCACATCAAACGGCGAATTGGTGAATTGTATGGATGTGTTTAGACACTCATGGCTAGTCCAGGAACAGCGTTTTGAAACACGTTTCAGGCAAATCTTTTCACTAAAGTCAACATAAGCTTGAGATGTGTTTCAAAACGCTGATTGTGGCCTAAACAAGTACATGTACATTCAAACACAGCCTGTATGACATTTTCTTGGAATTGCTTTAGTAGGTACTAAGTGGTTAGACATACTTACATACGTTTCACCTAAAGGTGCATAGAATTCTCTAATGAGACGTTCATACAAAGGTATGGAATCAAATGAAGCATCCCCTATTGATTGTATGATACATCTTGAAGACATGCATGTCTTGAATGTCCTTATTGATTTCTGTTAAAATGCCTTATCCTTCATTCTGTTCTCCCCACCTTTGTTTATTGAAAGTCTGTTGGGGCTTTACTCTTTTGAATTCATCTAACATTTGGGTATATATACTTATCTATATTATAATAAGAGGACGGTGTTTTTGTCTGTCGCCAATATTTTTCCGTCGCCAAGATGTGTCCAGAATTCGCTGTTTGTAAGCCATGTATGGGCAATTAATCGCGATGCAGCTTCTACCGTTATGTTACGTGCGTGCGAAAACCAAGCCGGGAGTGCGTTTTATCAACCAAAGTTATGCGTCAAGGGGGCGTGTCTGTAAAGATTTTTCGAGGGGGTGTCAGTGAAGATTCTTTCGAATGGGGGGGGGGGGGGGGTGTCCGTGAATATTTTTTCAGGGGGGGGGTGGGTGTTCGTGAATATTTTTTGAGGGTGGGGGGGTTATTTTGTAAAAAAACATTTTTGAGGGGCCGGGCGTCGGTCAAGTATTTCGACGGGGGTGGTGGGGGTGTAGGAGAAGATTTTTCGAGGGGGGGGGGGGGGGGGGTTGTCTGTGAACATTTTTTCGAGGGGAGGGGGTGTCGGTGAAGATGTTTTAGAGAGGGGGTACTGGTGAAGATTCTTCCAAAGGGAGGGGGGGGGGAGGTGTCGGTGAATAATTTGTGAGGGGGGTTGGTGTCCAGGAATATGTTTTTGAGGGGGGGGGGGAACCCCCCAAAACAGCCCTTTTTTCATCAAAGTGGGATTTGACCCCCCCCCCCCCCCCCCCCCCCCTGTGTACGCATATGCCTGTGAATATGAGATTGTATTTTTAATTATACACTGATTAAATCATATCACAACCATACAAACAGAGATTCCATTAATTGACCAAATATTTTTTACAGGACCGATACAACAAATAACGAAATACAAAAATGCAACATACAATATTATCTTACTCAAAGATCTGGTGACGGGTAATTTGCTAGTTCTCTATTAAATTTTGAACAAGAGGCAATATTATAAATTTAGTTAACATTCACTCGCCTTTTTGACAAGTATACTTGAACAGAACCTAGATGGGAAATTCAAAACAACATGCAAAAATTACTGTTATTTCATGAATAACTCTATTTGTAATTTGTATAATGTGGGACTAAGAGGAAAGGCATTAAAGGGAAAGTTGAGTTTTGGTAGAGAGGGCGCTAGACTACTTAATTGGTTTGTGAGGTAATGAAAAACTGAGTGTAAAATTTGAAAGAGCATAATATTTAAACAATAAAATCATCTTTGTTTGATCAAAATCGGTTCAGAAACGGCTGAAATATCCATAAATATAACAATTTGTAATAAACCCGGGGCCCCGGGTTTATTAGAGAATTTTGAACCAGCCGTTAAAAATTCAAAAAAATGCTTCCTCTTTTCAAAAAGCTACAAAATAGGTATTTAAATAGTTGTTGGTTATTTCTCTATCTAATCACTATTTCAACAAAGCATCACATGTTCTAGTTATAACTATTAGTTTGTAATGTAATGATGCAGGTTTTGGTTACTAAAATTCAGTTTCACTAAAACTGTACTCTCCTTACCAGAACTCAACTATCCCTTTAATCTATTGTAATTTCTCAACCACATTGTATCATGTTTTCATGTATTTTCGAATTATTTTTGTGCCAATCACTGATAGCGCCTTTAAAAGACAAAAACTACTGAGTGACAAGTCAAACCCACGTGATGACTCTTGGGTCGTGCAGCGATGGATGGTAGAAACAAAGGCGGGAATCAATAAACCGAAACCACTCCTGTCATATTCATCCCAATCAGCATCCTTCAAGCAAGAATGACACCGTCAACCATGCGGCGCACGTCAAATCTGGGCTTTCTTGCGGCACATTTCCCCGGTCATTACCTTTGCTGCTCGATTTTATATTTCATATTCGTTAAAATGTTCCATTATAATGGGCACTGAGTATCACACACTAACTGATTATGAGCTCTTCATTCTCATTTGACTTTTTTTGTGCAAAAAAGAACAAGAACAAATATTTGTTTTTTTTCCCTCAAAAAGACATGTTTAATTACAATGTCAACATCAAAGTTTGTACTTTGAGTACATTTCTGAAGGTAACAAGTTGTTAATCATGCATGTAATTTGTGGATTTGGACATTTAAACCTGTTTCTTGACAAGTTCTGACATGTTCCCAACAAAGAGATAAATCTTTTTATTCTGTCCCAAAGTAAGATTAGGCTACGCTAAGATTCTTTATTTCTGTCCATCAATACCGTGACAATTCAGATTGACTACATTTAATGTGTGTAAGTTTGGGCTTAAAAAATGAACTGAAAGCAATGTTTCAAGTACTTTAGGTCCATTTTATTTCCAACTCTCATCAATCAAATTTTTTTTCTTGAAAGCTAAATAAAGTTTGAAGGAATTCAATTAAGAAAATAAATATCTGAAGTACCTGAATCATCACCACAAGTGGTTAATGAATTGAGATTGCATTGTTTCCATCAAGGAGCAAAGTCTACATGATTACATTTCATTGAAAGCAAAACAAATAGATATGTCATTTCCCAAACATTCATCTAATAATGATGAATGTTCGAGTCGAGACCATTGTTATGAAATTAAATGAGGGGACAGTTCATAAATGTCATCCTAACTATACATGTAGTGGGTGGACTGTTTTTATAATTCTACAATTGCACAATTAGCTGTCATTTTAATGTTTGAACCTATTTTTTCTTTTCTTTGTAAATGGAAAATATAATGAATAGACTGTCATTGACGAAGTAGTGCATTAAAATGTAATTATCATTTAATCTTATCAGTATTGATATCCCAGGTATGTGATAAATTGACCACCTGGACTTGACACGTATTACAATGGTATTTTAATAGCAGATGTGAGTTTCACAGCTAATTTTTTTTCTCCAAGGTTAAACTCCTTTTCTTTGAAGTTTAAAGAGATTGGACATTGATAACAGCGTCCCTTCCTAATTTCCTCATTGTTTCTATTATTAGGTGACAATTTTAACGATCATTTTCTAGTTCAAGATAGTTTGGTTTTCAATACTGCCAACCAATCAGTATATTGTATGATTTACCTTGCTATTTTTGTAGAAAGATTATTAGCAATATTGTATTTTACATGCAGTGAATGTGAGTATATTTTTTGTACCATTCTTTAATGGCTTACAAATACGATTTTTATAATCAAAGTAATTGTTGAATAATTCTGAGCTCAGACCCATACTCCAAATATTTAAGTGACCAGTCCCCACACAATCTTACAGTTCAAACCACAACCAAATTCTTGTCTGACTACTACGATTACAAAGATTTGGATCCACGAAATAAGGCTTTTGAACTGGGCTGCAAAAAACAGCAGCATCAAATCTGAGCAATTGTGGTAGAGTTTGGGTTGAGGAATAGGCTTGTGGTTGAAATTTTTGGAGCAAGCCGGAAAACCAAAGAAAAACGGGGAAAAGAAAAAGAAAAAAAACCCTCTTACGGTAATGACTGACATTTCGCAAACATATTCAAAGCCCATTCTGTTATTTCAACTCTGACCCATAAGCTGACTTTCCCAAATTTTTCATCTCATTTTTTTTCTTTCTTCTTTGCAGTTCACATGTCAAGAGGCCCTTTCCGTTCGTTCATTCCGATACTGAAATAGATTGAAATAGAAACCCCCGGATGTCATATATCACCTAAATGATTGGTGATTTTCCAGCTTTGGTCTTTTTGTCTCTATGTCTGCGCCTTGTCAGTTGAAGTGTTTTTTTTTCCTTTCTTCCTGTACTTAGCTCCTGTCAATATTATATTTCTCCCTACTGTTTTGTTTTTCTGTGCAGTTGGTGCCCGTCATTATGTTGACTGGGGAAAATACAGTGAGTTGTCATTTACTAAAAATATAATTTGTATGTTCAGATACTACATGAAAGATCAATGTAGTACTTACTATAGCAATTGATTATGTATAGTTCTGCACTTGTTTCTGTGTATCCCACTTTGTCTTTTTCCCCCTCATTCTCCTCATCTTTTTCACAAAAATGTATATCCCTACGTGCGTGCGTATATAATATCGATTTTTAATGAAAATTCAACATTTTTTCTTTCTTTATGCAATGTGCTGTCAGATTTATTGATTGATTTCATTATGATACGATTCATTCAATACTTTGAACATGCAGACATGAACATATTAGGAATTATAGTGGTGGTATACGGCAACTAATCGTAAAGTGCTCAACTGCGAAGACAGGAGCCATATAAAACACGACTATGGGAAAATGAATGACAATTCATTACGATACGTAGACATGCAACATTAAATTAGCCGATGCATTAATGTGCATTCAGCAAACATCTCTGACATTTGAAATGTATGTCATAATATTATTTTTGGTTAAAAGTACTTTGAATTGAAAGGAAAGTTGCTTTGATATGCGGTAATGAATCGTACCACCATGCCACCTAAAATACGTCATCGCGCGAACCAAACAAATTAGATGAGAAATTGAATAAAAAGGGGGTCTGTAATGAATACAATGGATGAGAGAATTGGCGTATATAAAAAAAGGAGGTCTAAACATGTAGGGCAATTTCAGATATGTGGGTCACACGATGAGAAAGAAATGCGTGCGCGCCTCTCAACTCCCCTAAGAAATCCTCTCGATGGTCCGAAGAGAGGCTCTTGCTCAATAAAGAGGCACCTAGATACGCCAGGGTTGAACTAGAAATGTCGCTTTTCTTCTTTCTTCCCCTTCTTCTCGGTCCCTCGTTACGGAAGGGTCAGAGAAAGGTCCGGCAGCTTTTCCTGTTCATTATGGATCACCGCCTTCAAAAGTCCGGCCGACTTTTACCGCCAAGGTCCAATCTTGATCAATCAAGTGAATCCCAAGAAAGGGCACCTATAATGGCATTCTCTGCTTTCCTTAGTGTACACGTATACATGTCCAGTCTATGGACGTTACACATGAGACATATGCATGTCCAGTCGATGGACGTTACACATGAGTAGTTCAGTGTTCAGATGTTTTAGGTTGTTTGGGACATTTATTTGAGATGAGAAATATGAATGAAGGATGCAGTATTAAATGTAAACAAAGTTCATATAAATTTTGTTCTCATACATGTATTATAACCTGAATTCCATGTATTTTATCTAGATGACCATCTAACCGTTGCCTAGGGATACCTGCTGGGCCTTGTATTAACTCTATATAGTAATATTTGAAAAATCTAGTAAGGAACAGGTTAATGTTCAATATATATTTTGGGAATATTTACATACACCAATTCATGTATGACTAAGGTCATTTTGACATTTGTAATGAAAATAAAATTGGAAGAAAACTGTGTAAAAACAGTTAACCAGAATGTACAGCATAGCACTTTCTAATTCAATTTTATAGCTTCTCAGACAGACTTTACGAGATGATTTTATCAAGGTATTTTAAGAGAGGTGATTTTTACGACAGTCATGTCTCCGGCGACTACGAGCTGGCAACCTGTCCACATTTTTCAGATGATAAACCGACACGCTAATGCGGAGACCCCCTGTCTTAATTTCCTGAGAGGCGGCTGCTGCTGCTGCGTTTGGCTCTCCAGAAGGTTGGATGGGGAGACCTTTTCCTCCTCCCCCTCTCTCTCCACTCCATCTTAAAGGGATCTAGTAACTTCAATGTCAAAATCCACAAAACTTACTTAAGAACTCTAGCAGTTCCCATGTACATTTACCTGTTTGTATTTGAATTGCCAATACTATTGACAATTGAAGCATGAACATGTTTTTTGGAATATGTCTTTTTGTTATAAAGATATTTATGATAGAAGTGTTCAGATTTAAAAATCTCTGCGTACAAAATCAGTGCAGTGAGTTAGGAAATATCACTGCATTTTTGCTCATTACTCTGTCATATGACATTCATTTACCATGGAATTTTCACACATCACTCAGTAGACATATGAGATCACAGAAATACACATTTTATCAACCCTTTGTCAGTTTTCGCACATTTCAACATAGTTACTCACTGGATCCCTTTAATGTCCTTGTCTTTAGAAGCTGACCTTGCCCTTCGAGGAGGTTGATTAATGAGACACTTGGTGCAGTCCAACTCTCAGTAAAACATGTTTGTCTAGATCTATGACTAAAAATAGAATACAGCCATATGTGTGCATACCACTTTGCTCATGATATCAGTGTACCATATTCCTGGTCTAATTTATCAGCCTGAATTTACTTTTTTTGAAAGAATCTACTTACAAATTTGTTCCATCTCTTTCAGCATGTTTGCAGGACCTGTATGTAAAGATAGTGAAGATTTTTTAAAAATCAGATGCATGGTGCCATCTTGTGGTATGACATGCACACTTGCTCACTTCACCCGGGCTCAGTGCAATTTTGCCCCCAAGGCCTAATTGCCAATAAAAAAAAGAAAAGAAAATAAACTAAAAATCCTTGTAAATATGCATAGAGTTCAATGCAGATTTTTGTTTAGGTGTGCTACAGTATTTTCATGCAGGTGAGCTTGAAAAGTAGCCCCTGAAAATTATGTTTTTTTTCCCTTCTTTTTCTTTCACAGTTTGTAAACTGGGTACATTAACATTATATGAAATTGGGTCAAGCACCCTACTTTGCCATTGATCTAGCGCTCTAAATAATGGATGCAGGGTCAAGTTGAGCTATGGTGGAAGGAGTTGGAGTGGTCAGGCAACGAGTACAGCCGCTAAGCTTTTAAATGGTCAGCTTTGCATAAATATTACATATTGAATATAAAATAGGCCTAGATACAAACCTGTAGAAAGGATATGTATACGGCATGGCTCCACACTTACCTTATTGGTCAGTGGCCCGGTTGGGCTAGTGAAATAACTTCTTCCCCTTTTCTGGTGGCCCGAAAGATAAATTTACTGGCCGGAACATTTTATTTCATGAGTGAACTTTTTGAAAATCTGCTTGACCGATCGGGCCACCAAAATATGACTTTTATACATTTTTGCTGGCACGAAGTGCAATTTCACTGGCCCCGGGCCAGCGGGCCAGTGCGAGTGACGAGCCCTGTATACGGTATTGAGTGTCGATTGTACAGTGTGAGCCTTTGCTGTAGATGGATATCAGGAAAGAGGTGGGAAAAGGAGAAGAAACAGAAAGAAAAAAAAAATCAAAATTGGGGCAAGGAATGAATATCTAATCGCGCATTGCTGTGGAAAAATTGGGTCAAACTTGACCGTGATATATATATATCAGCCCCTTTTTTTTTATATCTATAGCCTGGACGAATCAGGCTCTTTGAATTTTTTGTAAATCATTTTTGACAGGGTGTTTTGAAGTGTAAAATTGTAGGGGACTCAAGGTAGTTAAAGGGAGATGGTGGACTAAGTGAGGCCAGTGTTCTGTACATGTCAGTATATTCTACAATGCTGAACATAGCATACATGTTCATGCGTATAAATAGTTCAACATGATAAGAGAAAGTTCCAGTGTTCTGGAAGAAAGAAAATTCATGTTAGCCTTAGAGCAAGGCTAGATTATCATAGAAAGGTCATGCCTCTGTCTTTGTGCAGATTTTGTCTGACTTTTCTTTCCTCACCTATCCCCCAAATGTGCCGCTCCTTCTGCCTGTAAATTTAAAATTACAGATTACTTTGTACATGACGTTAAATGTATACGATCCACGGAGCTGCACACGTATGAAAGATGAAAGGTCTTCACACAATTTGAGTTATAAGATCGGAAAAATCCTGTTTCAAACAGGAAAAAAAAAAGAGTACATTTTTTAACCCGTTCAAGTTGGACTGATTTTGCTATAAGATACATTCTCCATAGACTCCTGCCCCGAGTATTTTCAGGACCAGTCCTGAACGGGTTAAGTGAACAAGGATTCCCGTTAGATCTAGCACACTTGATTCTTGGAGCATGTTTTTTTCAAGCATGAAGTACAAGGCAATTGCCCTTGAATATCACTACAGTAGAAGAGTACATAATATATACCTTGTGGCCTTCAACTCGAACTTTTGTTAACGAGGATATTTTTTTTTCTCTCTGAGAGGAGGAATGGAATACCTTTTCCCCCCATGTCCAGGGGCATGAATGTTGCCTTATTTTGTCCAAGGTCTGCTCTCATGAGCAGAGTGCATGGATGCAGCAAACAGTGCATGCCTCCTGGTCTACACCCATTGCATCTACAGTACTAGCAAAATCAGAATTCATATAATGATAATAATAACGGTTATTTATATAGCGCTATTCCCGTGGGGATCATACTCATAGCGCTTTACACGATTATTATTACCCCGGTCAACGGATACACACTGCAATCATTCCTGCACATTAAGTGCACATGTTCCACTCCCTAGGGAGTATTCCAGCCATATCTAGGCTTTAGTTTGAGATTAGCAATTAGAATCGGGGTTAGGTTTAGGTGTGGGGTTGGATGCATGGATGCGGCAAACCTGTGCCTGCTACTTGGTCTTCACTTCACCCATTTGGTCTAATCCCATTTCATCTAGGGATCTACCTAAAAAATCAGAATCCATAGGCTTCGGTTTTGAGATTAGCGAAAAGAATCGGGGTTAGGGTTAGGTTTATGTGTGGGTTTGGATGCATGGATGCGGCAAACCCGTGCCTGCCACTTGGGTCTACACTCATTTGGTCTGAAGTCTCCCAATTCATCTACTATCAAAATCCGAAGAAATATATAAATAGGATTAGGTTTGAGATTAAGGATTAGAATCAAGAATAGGGTTGGGGTTTGAATGATAGGTTTAGGTGTCAAGTATTGAGTTGAGGAAACGGAAGTTTCAGACTTCATAGACATGTACATGTATGTAGTACATTATTTTTAAAGTAATAAACGTCCCCGTGAATTGATGCTAAAATTGATGTTAGTGTTTCTTAGTGAAACACCGCCAAAATGAGACGTAGACCAAATGGGTATAGACCAAACAAACGGAAAGCGTATCATTCAAACTGCCCCCAGGCCTTTTCTAAGCATTCTCCGAAAGTACTCCCAAGGTCATGCAATGCAATCCAGAGACATACATTGTAATGTAATACGTTGATTGTACTTGGATCATTAAAGCGAAACAACAGTTTTTGGGATACCTCTCAAAGTACAGAAACACTTACCACTGTTCATTTCTTCTGCGGACAATAGAGAAACCATAACATTTATTGCTTGTGTACATGTAATAATAATAGCAATAATGATCATAATGAAAATAATAAGTTTTGCCTGTAGACTCAAGTTAGACTAGATTCAGTGTATTTGCACTGTTCTCCCACATGGACCTTCAAATAACATTATTACCTCGGTTGAGAATTTATATTCTTTTTTAGAGTAGGACACTACAAGGTTTGATATATATGCACCTTTTTGGTATAATATTATAATCTGCATTGTACATGTCGTTATGGGTGCATCATTTAACTTCTTGCCTATTAACGGCTGCTTTGTATTACAGGCATGATATCGCATGCCTGTATAGACACCATTCTTCAACATTTGCTACCAGTGTAAATATTTATTGACCCAAAGTAAATGAACATTTCCTTTTGTTGGGACATGTAACAACAGAATTGCTATATTATATCAGTTTACTTGCCGGTGTGTTTGAACAAATACATTATACCGGTATCGTGTGTTTTGTACAGTTTGCATAGCTCCTCTATTAAAATCATTTAAAGAGTCCTATTGTTACATGTTTTTTTATGTACTAACGCTCGTTACGTCGGATGTTTAAATTGTATTCTCACCTTACTAGAAGGGTATAGTGTGACAATTGAAAATTATATCTCCTTTTTTTAGTTCCAATCTCCAGGTCCGCTCGCATGCTTTACCTGCTAATTGGCAGTGGTGCGTTTTTGTAACCATAAGAGAATGCCGAAATGTGGTCTTTAAAGACAGGTTGCCTTCTTATGAAGATAAATTGTGACTGAGAGGGGGGGGGGGGGGGGGGGGGGTCTTGTGGGTGTTTGTTTTGTAATTGGTATTAAAGGGATAGTTTCGTTTTGGTATTAGACTGAACTATCGAATAAACATGGGGCCCCAGGTTTATTCCAATCGGATTCAAATTGATTTATTGATATTTCAGCTGTTTCTGAACAGATTTTGATCAAATAAAGTTTATTCTGTCGTTAAAATTGTATGCTCTTTCAAATTTTACACTCAGTTTGTCATTAGATGTCATTGTCATTGAATTTTGCTAATTTGGAAATGAAAAATTGAAAATACTTGCACATGGAATTCGAACTGTCATAATGCAAAAAAAACAATCAAAATATTATGCAAGCAATTACTCGGAGAGTGCTAAAATTCAACTACATTAGTCTAGTGGGTAGAAGGGGTGTTCGTGCACCCCGATGAGACAAATTTTAATCTATGTTACTTTATGTTAAAAAATGTGTAGAAAACGATTAGCTATGTTAACAGCGCCAAAAAGTGTCCCGTGTATGATTTTTATGCAAATTTATGCAAATTATGGTAGCCATTTTGGTTTTAGACTAGTATTCATATTTTGATCATTTTCAAAGATATTTTTTTAAAGAAAGAGTCAAGACTAATGTTTTGAAGGTCAGAGAACACGATTTTATAATTAAAAATCTGATCAGATGGGTGTATGACATCATAATATGCAAATTAGGGGCAAAATTTGCATAAAATCAATATTTTCTGCATAAATAGGCGTCTATTTCATATTGCAACTTATGAAAACAATGAATGAACAATTTCTTTTGTCTATACAAAATAAGTTCAATATATCTTCATACAAAATAAACCTTAAAAACTTTACTGCAAAACTTAAATATGCAAATTTATGCAAATTAGAATCATTGGTACAATTTACATACATTTTATGAGTTGCTTTCTTTTTAATCAAATACGGCACATAACTACCCACTTGAAGTTTCTAAACATATGTATGGAAGGTCAATGAGTGTCATTGAATGGTGTATGAAGATAATTGAAGACTATGTGACGTCACAATATGCAAATTAGTGGCAAAATTTGCATAACAATAAAGATATTCTGCATGAATCGGGTGATATTCCCGTGTTTGAGCCATGCAAACATTAAATAAACAATGTTTGAAGGCATAAATAGAGACTTATAAAATATCTTCATACAAACCAAACTTCAAAAAAATAACTACGAAACATAAATATGCAAATGTATGCAAATTAGCCCCACAGTACATAATCCTTGTATTTTAGAAGCTACTTGCTTCTTTTTTTAAAAATCAAATACGGCACATAACTGCCCACTTGAAGTACATGTATCTTATGAGTGTCATTGAATAATGTCTGAAGAAAATCATTTTATGGTGTTATTTTATGCAAATTAGGGGCATACTTTTTATAAGATCAGTTTAATATATCATATTTTGCAATACTTTATAACTAATGAAGTTAATTTCTTAACAAATCGTCATCATAATCATTACACCTGCACATAAATTACATATCGCTACGATAACACTTTCATAAGATATAGTTACCAGCGTGACTTAATGTGTCAAATGTCGGAAAATTGAAGTCAGCATTACATCTAACAAGGTCAATTGTGGCACATAGCTGGACATGTAATTTAGTCTAGACAGTATGCGTGTTAAGGGCCAATGAGCTAGACTAAACAATTGCTGAAGTTATTTGATTACACTGTGTAAAATTTAGGGATGCCTTTAATAGCAAAAATCAAATTATTTCGGTGATTTAAATCAATATTTCAAATACATACGTTCAAGACTAAACATATAACCAAGGTCTCTTCATCTAAATCTTAATGAGATCATTCATATTCACTGTCTAAAATCAAATGTCAAACATTACAACACAATGCATATGTAAATGCAGATATAAGTAGACATAGCAAAATGTACAGACCTATACAAATGTTTTGAGGAACAGAAAGAGGGATTGAATGACCTTTAAAGTTATTTTATAACATTTTGTCATGTGCAAAGCAAGGAAATATTATTGATGAGTATAACTGCATTAATGTGACATGTAATCCCATCATGGTTCTATTAAATAAGGATTTCTTCATTCACATTATTCATTCGTCATCTTCATTTCCTAAGAAATCTTGAAAGTCTAGATCGTCATCTCCATCTCCATCTCCACTGTCATCGCTGTCCACTTCATCATCTGAGTCTGTGCCTAACAAGTCAACCAATGACGGCGGAAGGACAGGGCAACATGACCAGACTGGTTCTAGTAATCCTTCCGCAGTGAGTGTCCATCCCTGTCCTTCACTGTACGGCTCAGGCTTCTCCACGATGGGCACATGGGCTCTCTTATAGAGCGCTGCACGGTGGTTGACTCGTTGAATGTGTGGCTGTAGAGCTGCGTGACAGGGTGGGAGGCGGGCCAGGTCCACTTTCGATTTGGAGGTTAGCTTTTTGTCCTCACCGACCATCTTCCGAAGCAGCTTTACACGGGCTTGGTCAACTGATGACTCGCGAGCCTGCCCATCAGGCAGGTGAACTCCTCCAACTGCTGCACTGTCTTGAGGGTTACGTTCCAGTTAGTACCGAGCTCCCTGAAGGGTTGGTGGAACTTTGGAAATTTCTGTAGCTTTTTTAGGGGACCCACTTTCCCCTTTCCTTTGAAGGCACTCGTGCAATCTTCTCCGGTAAAGACGTGAAAGCCAAGGAGTGTGACACAGTAGTCCTCACCGAACGATTTTGCGAGCACAGTCACGTTGATGAGTCGGTGATGCTTCCCAGATCCTGTATCAAGGTACACATTCAGGTTGATTGAGTGTGCATGATGGAGAAGTATGACGAAGATATCCGTGTCAGAGCTGCCACGGCGCAATCTCTCATGGGCTTTGATGGATTTCGGGTGGTAACTATCTGTTGAGAACAGGAAATGCTTCTTGGCTACCATCTGACTGAGGACCTGCAGACATATCTCACCCCGTGTTGGAGGTAGGTTGTCAAGAACATGAAGCAGCGCCATGCCGTCTTGAATGAACAGAGCACCATCTGGATACGGTAGAACTTATGGGGTGGTGTCTTCCAAAAGGTTGTGTAGAAGAACAGCCTTGTTGGTCTTTGAGAAGAAACCATCCCGACTATCTACAGCAACCAGGAAGAGACAGATACACGGGTAGTGGTGTACCTCCATTACGCCGCCTCTCTCGGATACAAGGATGCCGTTGTCAGGACCCCAGACACGGATATCTTCGTCATACTTCTCCATCATGCACACTCAATCAACCTGAATGTGTACCTTGATACAGGATCTGGGAAGCATCGCCGACTCATCAACGTGACTGAGCTCGCAAAATCGTTCGGTGAGGACTACTGTGCCACACTCCTTGGCTTTCACGTCTTTACCGGAGAAGATTGCACGAGTGACTTCAAAGGAAAGGGGAAAGTGGGTCCCCTAAAAAAGCTACAGAAATTTCCAAAGTTCCACCAACCCTTCAGGGAGCTCAGTACTAACTGGAACGTAACCCTCAAGACAGTGCAGCAGTTGGAGGAGTTCACCTGTCTGATGTATGGGCAGGCTCGCGAGTCATCAGTTGACCAAGCCCGTGTAAAGCTGCTTCGGAAGATGGTCGGTGAGGACAAAAAGCTAACCTCCAAATCGAAAGTGGACCTGGCCCGCCTCCCACCCTGTCACGCAGCTCTACAGCCACACATTCAACGAGTCAACCACCTATAAGAGAGCCCATGTGCCCATCGTGGAGAAGCCTGAGCCGTACAGTGAAGGACAGGGATGGACACTCACTGTGGAAGGATTACTAGAACCAGTCTGGTCATGTTGCCCTGTCCTTCCGCCGTCATTGGTTGACTTGTTAGGCACAGACTCAGATGATGAAGTGGACAGCGATGACAGTGGAGATGACGATCTAGACTTTCAAGATTTCTTAGGAAATGAAGATGACGAATGAATAATGTGAATGAAGAAATCCTTATTTAATACAACCATGATGGGATTACATGTCACATTAATGCAGTTATACTCATCAATAATATTTCCTTGCTTTGCACATGACAAAATGTTATAAAATAACTTTAAAGGTCATTCAATCCCTCTTTCTGTTCCTCAAAACATTTGTATAGGTCTGTACATTTTGCTATGTCTACTTATATCTGCATTAACTGCATATGCATTGTGTTGTAATGTTTGACATTTGATTTTAGACAGTGAATATGAATGATCTCATTAAGATTCAGATGAAGAGACCTTGGTTATATGTTTAGTCTTGAACGTATGTATTTGAAATATTGATTTAAATCACCGAAATAATTTGATTTTTGCTATTAAAGGCATCCCTAAATTTTACACGGTGTAATCAAATAACTTCAGCAATTGTTTATTCTAGCTCATTGGCCCTTAACACGCATACTGTCTAGACTAAATTACATGTCCAGCTATGTGCCACAATTGACCTTGTTAGATGTAATGCTGACTTCAATTTTCCGACATTTGACACATTAAGTCACGCTGGTAACTATATCTTATGAAAGTGTTATCGTAGCGATATGTAATTTATGTGCAGGTGTAATGATTATGATGACGATTTGTTAAGAAATTAACTTCATTAGTTATAAAGTATTGCAAAATATGATATATTAAACTGATCTTATAAAAAGTATGCCCCTAATTTGCATAAAATAACACCATAAAATGATTTTCTTCAGACATTATTCAATGACACTCATAAGATACATGTACTTCAAGTGGGCAGTTATGTGCCGTATTTGATTTTAAAAAAAGAAGCAAGTAGCTTCTAAAATACAAGGATTATGTACTGTGGGGCTAATTTGCATACATTTGCATATTTATGTTTCGTAGTTATTTTTTGAAGTTTGGTTTGTATGAAGATATTTTATAAGTCTCTATTTATGCCTTCAAACATTGTTTATTTAATGTTTGCATGGCTCAAACACGGGAATATCACCCGATTCATGCAGAATATCTTTATTGTTATGCACATTTTGCCACTAATTTGCATATTGTGACGTCACATAGTCTTCAATTATCTTCATACACCATTCAATGACACTCATTGACCTTCCATACATATGTTTAGAAACTTCAAGTGGGTAGTTATGTGCCGTATTTGATTAAAAAGAAAGCAACTCATAAAATGTATGTAAATTGTACCAATGATTCTAATTTGCATAAATTTGCATATTTAAGTTTTGCAGTAAAGTTTTTAAGGTTTATTTTGTATGAAGATATATTGAACTTCTTTTGTATAGACAAAAGAAATTGTTCATTCATTGTTTTCATAAGTTGCAATATGAAATAGATGCCTATTTATGGAGAAAATATTGATTTTATGCAAATTTTGCCCCTAATTTGCATATTATGATGTCATACACCCATCTGATCAGATTTTTGATTATCAAATCGTGTTCTCTGACCTTCAAAACATTAGTCTGGACTCTTTCTTTAAAAAAATATCTTTGAAAATGATCAAAATATGAATACTAGTCTAAAACCAAAATGGCTACCATAATTTGCATAAATTTGCATAAAAATCATACATGGGACACTTTTTGGCGCTGTTAACATAGCTAATCGTTTTCTACACATTTTTTTACATAAAGTAACATAGATTAAAATTTGTCTCATCGGGGTGCACGAACACCCCTTCTACCCACTAGACTACATGTATCGCTTTAACTAAATTAAGTTGATTATGATAACAAATGACATGAAACTCAGCTATTTCTATTGTGCCATGCCGATGATATCGATACTGCACTTGTCTACATGATATCATGGGATAGTGTGCCTGGTACTTCCAGTGTGTAATAAAACACAATATGAGGAACAAATGTATTCATTTCATTCAGATGTTCATTGTATCTCCATTAGCAATCAAAGAGGCTGGTAGTCAAACAGCATGTTCACACACAACAAATTTTTATCCCGAAACGTCGTATAAGAATCATGATTAACGAAACGTCGTATAAAGAATCATGATTAACGAAACGTCGTATAAAGAATCATGATTAACGAAACGTCGTATAGAGAATCATCGTATAAAGAAACATTGAGCGTTCACACACACGAAAACAAGATCCCGAAACAGCTACAACGAAACATCGTACAGGTGCGCAGTGTGGTGTCTTTTTTCTGTCTGCTGTCTTCTGTGAGCGAGCGCAAATCTGAGTGAAGTAACACGCGGTCATGTTAAGTCCCGCCCAGTTATACCGTTGTCGTATAACCTTGGAGTCGCCGAGCGTTCACACACAAAACGAGCGTGATTCTTTAGTCAGCTCTAGTTCAAAACGATGCTCAAACCCCCGTTTCGCTATACGATGATTCTTTTTACGACGTATCGTTAGTGAGCGTTCATACACACAATTTCATCGTATAGCTAGTCGAGAACGGTATAGCTAGTCAGCTCTCGACTAGCTATACGATGAAATTTTTGTGTGTGAACACGGGGAAACTTGTAGGTGTTTGTTTAAATACAGTTTGTAATTGTATCTTGATATCAGTTTGTCTGGAAATATGTGGATTACCTGCATATATTTCATTCCATTGTTGGTCTTTGTCTTTTTTTAGCACATGTATTGGAACAATAACGCCTTCATTGAAACAATTGAAGCATGTACTTCATGATAAAAGACACATTAATTAAAGAGGAAATAATGTATGTTTGAGTGCTCAACCATACTGGAAAAAACTGTGAAGGCTATGGGGTAGCATTCAAAGATACACCATTCCGAAAAACACCATTTTCCTAGGTGGTCCCATTGTGCAAGTCAAAAGAAAAAAATATAAATATTTGGTGACTCAATACAATATTTGGGAAGCCCAAAAGATTTGGTGGTCCATTTCATTGGTATAAATTACATTTTGGTTGCCCGAAGGTCATTTTTGGTTGCCCTGGGCCGGACTAGTGCTAATTTAGAGCCCTGCCTACATGTACGGGTCAGCAACATGTCGATTGCGGGGCAACGAAAAAGTACTTGACATTTAAACGGTGGCAGAAGTTCATTAACATTTCTCGCGTGCGAATGAACATTGCGTGGGAGGCCAGTGACGCCTCGATGCCAGCGCTATCATTGTATGCAACGGACTTGACACTTTGTACTTACTCCTAGGGTAAGGGTTTGAGGCTGGCAATGAAGAGCTG
Organism: Echinarachnius parma; assembly: GCA_037951105.1. Classification (NCBI taxonomy): domain Eukaryota; kingdom Metazoa; phylum Echinodermata; class Echinoidea; order Clypeasteroida; family Echinarachniidae; genus Echinarachnius; species Echinarachnius parma. The sequence continues at coordinate 108,764 of JBAMJV010000889.1, read as the reverse complement.
ATACAAAATTGTATCTCAAATGGTAAGAGAGGAGGGTTTACAAGGAGAGAAAGAGAGAGAGAGGGGGAGATAGAGATAGAAAATAGACACTGGTATTGCATTCTCACAAATACGGAAACGGGTGGAATCGTTGTAAACAAAAAAAAAGGTAATAAGAGATATAGGCAGAGAGAGTGAGAGAAACTATATCTACTCCCCATTGAAAATTTGATTGAATATAGGGAGAAAGGGAGATAAAGAGAACTTTATAGAGAGATAATAGAACCCCTAGGCACCTGTGCGTTCTCAGCGTTCGGTATTGACGGGGATCGATAAAGTAATACCAGCAATTCTGCGTCTGATATCGAGTGGACATCTGGTCTCCTCTTCATCCATATAGATCTAGCAAATGAAAGCAAGTTCACGTCCAGTCGTGCCATGGATGTAGCCTTTGGTGAGCCCCCCATGTTGTTGATTGAAGCAGAAGTGAATGCACAGAGTCCTAGCCTCCCAATGAACCGCTTCGGTACCAGTGGCGCATCAGCGGTGCAAAAACACAATAGCGTATTCGCGGTGCAGGGCTGAGAGGGTTTAGTGGAACGTGGCGTGGTACCGGGAGGCTGGAGGGTTGAATTGAAATGAAATGAAATGAATTGAAACATGGCATGAAAGAATGGGAGAGAGAGAGAGATTGTGGGGGGGGGGGGGGGGGGGGGTTGATCATGTGATGTAGGGTTTCTAATAAGGGAAGGGACGGAGCGAAATACAGTACAGTAGTGAAGTAGGGACTAATGTTGTGATGTTGCTTTTTTCTTCTCTCTGGCCAGCATTGATCCGTTTCATTCAACATCGTTTCATTTCCGCTTTCAATAGATGTCCCTGCTGTTTCTTTTCGTACCCTCCTGGGAATCCTCAAGGCTCAAGGTCAACTGTAGGGTCATATGGAATGAGGATGAAGAGACCTTTTAAATTTATTTTGTTTTAATTGAGGGAAAAGGGGAGGGGTGGGATTTTTGACCAGTGTGTATGCCACACTTTATTTCACTCCTTGTAAACTCTTCAGATGTCAGTGGTGTAATTTTGCACAGTACTCTACACGTGATGCCTGCAAAACAATGATCAATATTGCTAGTCTGGTACATGTAATACTGTGTTTTGTAACGGTACAGGTAATCGCTATCTTCAAGTTTAACTATTACATTTTATCTTTGGTATCAACAATACATGGCATTTCTTTCAATATTGTTCATTGATTCAAAATCTGTTTTTTATGTAGTTTGTAAATGTTATTTCTATTGAATTAACTTATTCCCGTATTTGAAAGCTTGGAGATCTAATAACATGTTACACCAAGATATTGGGGTCAGGAGTGGGATGTATTGATTGGAGGAGAGCATGGCACTGAAAGATGTAAGGGTAGGCGGCCTTAGGGCCTTCGTATGTCATATTGGACTGCAATCATACATTCATCCATCGTAATGGGCACCCCTTTCACATTGGAGTGAGATTGATCTAAAACGAAAGAGGAACATGTGTATAAATGTGTAATGATTTGTGGACATTTTGGAAATGGTGCTTGACAGGTGTAACTTTGAAACATACAAAACTTGGGCATGCAGACTCGTCTATCATCAACCATATGGACCCTACCTATAGGTTCCATGTATCAACCAACCGTGACCTGTAGAGCTTGGAACAAGCATGCTACTACACAACCATTACACCTGAATAATGACAAAATGCCTTTAATCCATCCAGACTGATAAAGATAAGGTAAAGATAGGGTAATGTGAAAGCACTTGTCATCATATTTCTTTCACCCCTTCTGCAACAGTTCAAGCTCTGCATTCATTACCGTGATATGAAGCGGGCACGAAGCGAGTCAAGAATGACTTGATGAAACGATGCACCTGTCTAGACCCGGGGACGAAAAATGGATTTGGAGCAAAGTAGGGCATTGGGGTGCACGAACGAACGGCGAGCGCATACTTAACCACTGCCGGCCCTTCGATCATCCCCCCAGCCTAGCGGAGGCTCCCGGAATGCGGGAGGGAGGCGCGGGGAGGAGCGACGGTTCATTACCGGTGAATTTAGCCGAGCAATTGCCCCCCAGTTCATTCACCCTTCAGCCACGTAGGGTGCTTCTTGCTCGGTGCTCGATGATAAGATGATGTTTATTTCTCACGCAATATCATTGCCCGGTGGAAAGTGCTTGCACAGATTATATGCATACATGTCGGCTTACTGCCTTCCTTTCTATGATTGCATTGAGATGGACGGCAAAAAATGTACAAGTGCACAAGTGGAGTGGTACATGTATGTAGTCCCGTGCATAGTATTTGACCGCCGTCTCGTGAGCGCATCGCCAAATATTTGCTCGCCATGCCGTGAATCAATAATGGCCAGTGTCTATCAAATTAACTGCTCCATGTATCATTAAGACTTGACGCACGTTCTTGAGAGTCCAGTGAAAAGTGCTAGATGAAGGCCCAATGATTGCTCAATAATAATAATCTAAATGTACCCCACTATTAAGGAATGTGGTTCAATTCCAGCGATGTGTCCCTCTTAAAGTCGTGCATGAACAAGTACATTGGGTAGCATTTTGTATATTACATCAAAGGCAACAGTGCTAGTTTTCCTTACCATAAATACAAAACAAAACAAAACGTTATGTTCCAGAAGTAAACACTGAAAGATGATGCAATCAGCATACATGTGTATGTAAATGGAACTTTAAACCTCAGGATTCAAATGGAAATCTAAAATGGACTGGCTGGAGTTCATAGTTTGTTTTGCTCTTCTTGGTGTACATTGTTGATCTGTAAATCTGTGTTTACACAGTCAATCTGACATTTCCTAGTCTCATTTCTGGTCTGTAAGATCTAGACTGCATCTTTCTGCATGGCTGGTTTCCTGACATTTTCCCAGTAAATGTTTGAATTGTGCCCCGTCAGCAGTCGTCAGCGCAAGAATATCCATTGTTCCTGGAATGAGTCATGTTTTTCAACTACGGCCACAAGAAAAGCCGATTAAATCCGCCTCTTTCATAATCTTCCTCGAACTGCATTTTTCTGTATTTTTTCCCGTATTTGACCTAGCTTTTTCTTTGCTTTTATTCTTTCCCCCCAAGTAATGGGCAGATTTGGGTTCATTGTCTTGATCAAGGTTACCAGTGAAAAACATAGCAATATTGTGTTAAAATTGTTCTTTTTTACCTTGAAATTTTTAAAAATGAAAAACTCAAATTCAGAGTAACTTTTGAGTCTGCAGATGGCAAAAGATTTGATTTGTCTTAATATTCCCTGGCTGCATGGATCGATTTTCACCACATGTTCGCTTATTCACGTTCTTGGATGTTTTTAGGAATTATTGTCATAAGTCGTAAAGTTACATGTACCCGACATGTAGTTACTGATCCTTTACATACATACGTTTATGGTGAAGTAGCATCATTATGTATGTGTATTTATCAATTATTTAACCATTTCATTATTTATTTTGCACTACTCGATCAATTCCAAGAAGTGCTTTCTAAATACAACATGCCTCAATTGCCATAATGTGAAACTGATTATTGCTCCATAGAAAAGCCTAGAGGTCATTGGCCATGCAAAAGGAAATAAAAAAAAGTAAACATTTGTGGTGACGTGGGAAGGAAAATGGTGAAGAAATATATCCTGGTTTTCTCCATACATAGAAATTTGACATCTATTTGACTTTTTTGTAGGCTCATAATCATAACTAATTATATGAATCACCTTCTTTATGTATGCTATGCTATTACTATTAGCCACTGACATGTAAAGTTTCGCCTTTTTTGTGCTGAAGATGAAACAAAGTAATTACAAAGATAATATTCTTACTAGCCTGACTTTGTATATTATCTGTTGTTGATGCTTACTTTTGTAAGCCTCTTGGGTTTTGTAATTATTTCTCCCTTCTTAAATTTGCTTTTAACTTTAAACTGTTGTATTAACAAGCTTTACAAACATATAATTTCTTTTCCATTACATTTGCACAAGTACACACATTCGACTGCGTTTGACGTTGCCGCTCTTTCTGGGTCATAATTTTCTCTCTTCCCTTTTTAAAATTTTGAATGAAGATTTCAAACCCGTTATAAAAAGCACATATATTATCAAGCTTTACGAAACGTATATTGTCTTCCTCATTACAATTGCTCACGTACACACTCACACGTATACACAGTCGACTGCGTTTGACGTTGCCGCTTCTTTCTGGGTCGTAGCTTGTTTGTGAGCCTTTTTCACAGCTGCGCTGATCCTTAACGATCTCATTACCCTGGATACGCAGGTGATATTTCCGAGCATTCTTTCCTCGTAATACTCAAGCATCTTCCCATTTTGTTTTCACCGACGACAAACCAGATCTGATGATTCGTTCTTGTTTTTGCCGTGAACTAGAAAACAAAGTGAGAATGTTAGCTACATTCATGTACGTGTGTAGTGCACGCACATGATCTCATAATGCGTAATCCAGGCCAAACTCGTTTTGGTGAATGTTGAGTTTGCCCTTTGATAAGCATGAGACTTTCTGTAAACAAAAGGTTACAGCCTTTTTTTCCCCTTTTATCTCGTATGTTTTAATACCTGATGTAAAACTATGAAATCATCTTTCATGTTTTAATGACTGACGTAAAACTGCAAATAATGATTCTAAAGGATGCTAGTCTGCGGTTCAAGCTTAACCTGATTTGACTTTGACACGGTTTGCTTTGCACGTTAAGCATGTATCCTGTCAGATGTGGGTGAAGATACGTGGACCCTTGACAATTTCAGACTAAAATTCAACAGAAAAATTGAAAAAGAAGGAATACAAAATGGTTACGAGATGATTGTAGCCTAAATACATGGATAGAAAATGGGCTCGAAATCAGTAGGAAGGAGTTTGCAACAGGTGGTATGGTCAAGTCCCGAGAATTGGTGACAGAAAATTGAAGTGGGATCTTTAGCTATATTGAGCCAAGGAGTATATAAGGACAAATGAATAGATTGAGTGATGGATGGTTACATGAATGGATAGATTGATGAATGGATGGATGAATGGATGGATAGATTGATGGATAGATGGTGACAAATTATGAAAGAATTGGTTGATGGATGAATGAGTAGATAGGTCATGGATATATATGGGTAAATAGAAGGGTGGGTTGGCCATTGGATTGATTGATTGGTTGATTCATTTGTTCAATGATGGCTGATAGATGTATGGATAGACCAAAGGATTATTTAGAAAGTGTCTCAGAAAAAAAACACCAGATTTCTGTATGATCATTGAAGCTAATGAGATGCTAATATCATACATTTGTTAATACAAAAACATACAATGGTTCAGTATTGATAATCAGTTCTAGATTAATGATTAATGTTGCCAAGATATAGCTGATTTAAATGTATCTTAAATTAATTTCCGGTTGGTTTCCTCTATAGATGTTTGTAAAAAAGTTTAACTTTTATTCACAGACCAGAAAGTTCCAGATAGAGAGAGATGATCCCATGTTTTGCTTGCGAGTGGCAGTGATTATCCTTGATTTGCTCCAAGTAAGCTGAGCATTTGGATTAGTAATATGGATTAGCTAATGGATGCCTGAAAGACTGCTTGATGAATATGTTTTTGCCGACTGCTAATCTATCGCCGAGATGAATCGAGCTTTCATGTATATCTCCATCACTCTCATCTACCCTCCGCCCAGAACATCCCTTTTTTCATTACGCTAGTAATATCATGTCTTGCCAACCTTCAGCGAAAGTAGCATCTGAGTTCAAGGGTTTGTTTTTCATATATATTTATCTAAGATTTAAAGGGAACTACTAACGTCGTCAAAATCCTCAAAACTTACTTAGAACTCTAGCTGTTCTTACTTAACTTGTATTCTTATAATATAACCAATAGAAACACGGAACAGGTGTCAGTGTTCAGAATTTCTATTTCATTGTAAAGATATTTATGATTGAAGTGTTTGGATTTAAAAGTCTCCCGACTTTCAACTGTTAGGGCAATGAGTTAGCAAATTTGCAATTTTGTCATATGAGGTTCATTTACTATAGAATTTTCAAGCATCTCTCAATGGACATATCAGATCATACACATTTTATCAACCCTTTGTCAGTTTTTGCACATGTCAACAAAGTTAATATATCCCTTTAATATTAATTTTCTTGTAACAGAGTACATGTATGTCGTGGATGATTGCTTACTGTCTTCATTTTTAAAACCAAAATACAACATCCATCAATCCATCAGTCAAGGAAAAATAATTGAGTCGAATTTGTTAATTGGCGGCCTACTTTGAAGGTAGATCATTTGATCATACAGCGAATTGAGATATTGTATTATAATCAGTGAGTATAAATAAAAACGAGCAAAGAAAATGTACTTAAACATTTGTTTTGCATTTGATTTCTCTCACACCCAGACCTACAATCCAATAGAGTTCAGGGTGATGGATACTAGTTTAGAAAGCAAATTTTAAAATTAATTAATGTGGCATCGTCATCGTCATCGTCATCCAAATCAACTCTAGAAAACTTGACCCATAGAAATAGGGTTATTTTGTTTTCCTGTGCGTGATAATCTATCCTTAATTAAAATTGTCAAGATCATACAAGTGTGAATGCCCCAGCGTTAAGTTTTATCTCCAGATTAGTCGTGTGCGGCTGTCGAGCTGACCTCCTTACGAGTGTCAGTATGCGTCAGGAGTTTGACCCATCAGTTCGACTTCTGGATCTATATTCTATAGCCACATGTTCTACATAACCCCCAACTACGTTTAGTTGTAGTATATAACCACTATACTTCCTAACCCCCAAATGTCATATCTCGGGTATCGTCCTTTGACTTTTGTATAATCTGTACACATTATACTACAAACCGTCATATCTCGGACATCGTCCTGATTAATAAAAGGTTCTGGGAAAAGCCTTCTTGGAATAAATTTAATCTAACGTTTTTAATTTAAGGAGAGAAAAACACTCAGTTTAGATTATAGATGGACATCATATGAAATAATAATAATCCCATCTGTGTGGTTTGTATTGGAATAAGCCTAATCGTTCTTCCAAAAATTGAAGTAAAAAATAAAAAGTTGTTCGCTTGACCGTTGAGTGACCTCATGAAAGGTCAGAGGAGGGGCTGTAATTGCAAGTCTATCTGGTGTTAATGAACAGGTCCATTGCTGTATGAATGCTGAAATCATAATGCAAAACCAGTTTAGGGAGCCGGATTACATGCATGTAGACAAGTACAGCCCGGAACAGTAGAGTACTACCAATGGACAAGTTACGATGCAAAGCAAAGCGGGGCCATAGTTTGTACAAGTATTATTGCAGACAAGAACAGCCCTCCCCTCCCACCCTACCCTCCCCCCCCCCTCTGCCTCTTGTCCCCCTTGTTTGTTTTCACAATGAGTTCAATGAACCCAATTACCCACAATGCAATGGGAGGGAGTTACCATAATGCAGTGGGGGTGGACTAGCTAGTACCGATAGAAAGAGAATAGAAAAGCAAAGAAAAGAAAAGAAAAGGAAAGGAAAGGAAAAGGGGGTCATGGTGGAACATTGTTGACAAGCCATGTGAATACTGCACCCAGCATGCATGCAATTATGAAGGATCACCCTCCCACATTCACTTTATTCTGAAGTTTTGATCCTGAATTGACAGGCCGCCCCAGACAGGCTCCGTATTTCCTGCCCTAAAGCTGCTCATTACTATGTAAATACAATACAATACGATATGAATATATTATATTTGAAAAAGTAACCAGGATAAAGATACTTATGCCCCCTTGGCTTTAACTCTAAATTATTAATGTGAAATTTTAGATCCCAAGATGTATGTTTAATTCTTTGAACCTATCATGGCACATACTGTAGATATTACTATTAGTAACACTAATTAAATAGTCTTTTAGTTGGTTGGTATTTAAACGTTAACCCATGGTATCACAAGCACACAATACACACAATTACTCTATGGCATTTTCAAAACTTGACACCAATAGGGTAAACCATTATTAAACCCATTGCCACTCTATAGACTTTACCTATACCCCATCATATACATAGGTCATTGACCTAAGCCAACAACATGTACTTTATAACTTGCCTGTTAGCTGAACTTGAATTTATCCTGGGGTAACGTTTGTTTATCGATATTATTCATTCATTAACAAAATATTATAATGGGACATGTGGCATGGTGGCATTTGTATTAGGAATTGAGATATTGGAAGTGACCCCCCCCCCCCCCCCCCCAACAAAAAAAAAAAAAAAAAAGAAAAGAAAAGACAGAGAATTACAAAAATACACAAATATTATCTACATAGATAGGAAAGATGAACAATGTTCGGATTTATGATGTTTCTTCCTCCCTTGTTCAAACCTAGTACCATGTATTATACATTGCAACTTGTATATTATGTATGTACATACATTTTAAATGCTGTACATTGTACATGTATATTATATAGGTTTAGTCCCAGAAGTTCATTGCTGTAGTCTATCCATCGTCCTTGATCAGGGAGCGAGGGCTCAACCATGACACAGGACCAGCTCTAGTTCCACTGATCTCTCGAGATAAGATTGGACAAACTACTGTTATTTGAATGAGTGAGTCCAGTTTGTACATACAGCTACGCTCTTTAGAATTCTAGTGTTATTCTGGTACATACAGACATCGTTGAGTTAGAGCCATTGATTCAAATTACCTCGGTGTTGGGCTAGGCCGGTTTTGGGGTAGGCCCGTTTAAACGGGCCTGTTGGATCTAGGGGAAAGGTTGGGTAAGCAGTTCAAACCATTCATCCACCAGAACTCCCTCCCGCTGGGGGCCACGTCCCCTAGTTTGCAGGGCATCGCATGACAGCCAAGCTACCCAGCGTGTGACACACACACACACACACACACGGCATAGCCTTGCTACAAGCCTCTTCAGTTTTGAGCCACGACACCATATCCGGGCTTTCTAATAATTTGTTCCTTCAGGTGGCCAAAAATGATATGTAACATAGACTTGTGTGAATTGTGGATCCTACTTTTTTGGTGGCCAAAAGGAATTTTCTGTTGGCCATTGGCACCCAGGCCGTCGCTATGGTCAAGTCCTGAATAGCTGTACAGCTAAGACACTGCACAGTGTAAATATCGCTATATGAGCCATACATGTGTGTCTGGCTTAAAGGGATCTAGTAACTTTGTTGAGATGTGCAAAAACTGATGAATGGTTGATGCAATGTATACTGTTGTTATCTCATATGTCCTCAGGGTATTGTGTGAAAATTTCAGGTCAAATGGACAATGTATGGCCAAGTAATGAGCGAAAATGCAAAGTGATATTGGGTGATATTCACCAACTCACTGCATTCACTTTGTACAGGGATGAAAATCTCGCCCGGAGATTTTCTTATCTAAATACTTCAATCATACATATCTTTGTAATGAAAGGGAAATTTGAAAAACCGAAAGCTGTCCCATGATTTTATTGTTAATACGAATACAACAAGGTATAAAGGAACCGCTAGAATTACAATTTTATTTTGAGGATTTGGACAATGTTACTAAGTCCCTTTAATGTAAGACTAATGAACTCCAACCAAGGGTACTAACTTTGGAGTCTTTACTCCAAGATGTAGTCTTTAAGTACCAGACTCGACAGTTATTGGAGAAAGTTTGAAATGAACATGTTTATAGCTAGTGACGGAGACGTGTAGCATTAGTAAAATGATTCTTTATTCACTATTCACCACATCCCCCCCCCTTCCAAAAAAAATCACATCGTCAATAATTAATGGTAGACAAGTCTGAACATGTTTAAGGTTAGTAGGGGTCAAGGGATATGATATTTTCACCATAGTTTTCTGCTTTGTTCTTTTGCATTTTCTAAGTGGATAGCTATCGAAACTGACATCGGTCTTCCCTTAGTCCCATATGTATGGTTTCTTGGTCGGCCGCTCATTGCGTCATCATATGAAATACTTGACTCATTTTTAAAGAGTCCCATCGTTACAACTGAAGGGGGCATCCATCCGTATTGCTCGTCTAGTGGGACTCGTGTAGTTAGTCCCATGCATATCAACTAGTGTCCTATATTTTCTCTTTCTCACTCTTTGCGTTAAAAAAAAAAGAAGAAGCTTTTCATGGACTTATGATCCATTTGTGGCACATTCTAGCTAGAAACATCTCATACCACATTGTTGTACATATTTCATTATATTTCATATTATTACCAATTTTAAATCTTCTAAATGAGTTCATCACTGTCTCTTTATCCAACCCCTTCTCCATGGCTTCGTCTTTTACTTGTCTCTTACTTTACCTGTATTTGCTCTGTCTGTCTCTCTATCTAATTTTAAAAACAGACACACAAACTCAAATACAAACAAATATAAATTCATATTATAAGTAAACAAAAAACAATGCGTACAGACTCACAACCTCAATGTTTACAGCATTCTATCTGTCTTTCCCTTTCTGTATTTATATTTTTTCTTCCTTTTTTCTTCTACCAACACATCTTACAAACGTTCTGTTTTTCCATGCCACACACCCGAAGGGACACCTAAAGACGTCACAGTGAAAGATTATGGATGGATAGCGCGTTTGATAACATGATCTTGTCGTATTACAGAATCTACAAAGAAAGTCCATTTATTGGGCATCCCTCGGAGAGGTTTTTTTTTTTTTTTTTGAATTCATTTTCTCCTCTATTACACACATTTTCTCCTCTCTCTCTGCCTTCACCAATTCATAACATTTATATTGCATTGTTATCACGCTTTCAAATAGGTTCCTTGTTAAGTTCGTGTTGCTGTTGTTGTTTCTATTATCTTCCATCGTGTGGATCACTGCCATTGCCATGAGGTAGTACAGAATGTTGTTGTTATTGTTTCCTTTCTCTTCATCTTGCGCATTGGTAACGGTGCCAGAAGGTAGTACAGTATGCAGTCTAAAAAGAGATGGTAAATTGAAGATTTCATTGGGTAAGAGTGAGAAGGGCGTTAAGTCAATTTTGGGGCTAAACATTTGAGTTATGCCTACCATCTTGAAGGTTGGAGCCTCCTTTATGCGGTACAACATTTCCATATAATAATTTAGTCTGAATTGGGGAATGTTCATCAGATATAAAAGAGAGCTACTTTTAGTTTCTACACAGCTTTTTAAACTATAAATAGGATTACCGTATTTGCCGGTGTATAAACCGCACCTGTGTATTAACCGCACCCCCCTTTTTTTGCAAGTTTTTTTGAAAAAAAAGTGTGGTTAATACGCTATAAACCGCACCCGTGTATTAACCGCACCCCCATTTTTGAAAAAAAAAAATGTTTTGAAAAAAGGTGCGGTTAATACACCAGCAAATACGGTATCTCAGAAGTACACAAAGCGACTTAGCGCCCTTCTCTTCCTCAACCGACGATATAAAGATCTGCATGCCCGGCCATGCGCCGAGGCGCAGTATCATCATCTGCATCTTTGAAACTGGAGATGCTCTGAAGGCAAGAGATCATAATTTGCCAGGAGTTGTCTTTGGGGAGGGCTTTGACAATTGAGACCATGATAGATTACCACGGTAACACATATTCTCACTTCTCAGGTTCTCCCATGCCTTGATATTTGTATACCAAAGCTTCATTCGCACATGGGAAAAAATAGATTGGGTTTTTGGACGCTTTCTTAATACTTGATAATAATCCGAGGGAATGCTCAGTCCTTTTACTTTTTTGATAACCCAATACCTTAGTAAATCATAGCCTGATTCACTTGTGGAAGAATAGCCTCAGTGCTGCACACTATTTTGATTCCACTTAGTACTCTATATGATAGGTTTATAGGTTACCATGGCAACTCTCATCCCTAGGTTGTTCGGCTCCTACCTATGCACATCACAATATAATTTTGAAATAGCCTGAGAATCGCACGCTATTTTTTACTCTCCTTTAAGACCTGGTATAATTATGCCTCAAGTCTGCTTATTATCCATTCTAAATTTAAAGAATAAGTGTAACTCTTTTAAAACGTAATGTGATGTTTTCTCCAATCGTCTTTATTATATCTCTAGTCAAAATTGAGAGAAAATAAAACATTGTGAACAATGGCATATTAAAGAGGATCTAAGAGGTATGAAGAAATACAGTCAACTCTGTGTTCAATAAGCGGCCACTTCATTATAGCAGCCACTTATGTTAGTGGTTACCTCTTTATAAAAGCCACCTGTAAAAGTGTCCACCTCTCTACACTAGCCTCCTATGTTAGTGACCACATCTTTATGAACAAATCTCTGAACAATAATTGCTGCTCTCTACCCAGGTGTATAACTGGGTACTTGGAAGAATTGGAACATGGTTCCTTGGCACTGTGTGGCTGGAATACTCTCTGGGGAATGGAAATGGGCACTTTGTGTGCAGGAACGACTGCAGCGTGTAACCATTGACCGGAGTTATAATAATAGTGTAAAGCGCAATGCTACTCGCATGAATAGCGTTATATCAAATGACCATTATCATTATTAATAATTGAGACTGCTAATTGTATCTCAGCTAGTCAAATAAATTAGAAGTTGATACAAGGAAAGGTTTTGTATCATAGATGATTAGAAGCAATTAATTAGTGCAATTGTCAAGTGAACTTCATTTCCTTTTCGTGCCGAGGACCTTCTGTAATCCAGAGTAGCATATGAATGAGGGAGATGAATCATAAGATATAATTTCATTACTGCAGATAAAAAATACATGCACATTAGATAGTAAATGTAGAAAATGAATTTGACAAGAATGAGGGGGGGGGGGGGATATGATATAAGGAAGAATTTTGTTCAAAAGGGAAGGGGAGAAGAAGATAAGGGAATAAATAGGGGAAAGGAAGAAAACAACAACAAAAGAATAGAAGTATAGGAGGTAAAAGAGAGGATGATAAGAAGAAGAAGATAGAGGGGGTTGTTAGAGGGTATAGAGACGAAAGAGAGAGGAAAAGGGGAAGAATGGACAGAAGAAGAAGGCACATGAGGAGAGGGGGAGGGAAGGGGACAAGAAGAGACATAAAAAGACACTTCTTCTATCTTATAGAAGGTAAAAGAGAAGATGAAGATGATGAAGAACAAGAAGATGATAGAAGGGGTTGATTAGAGGATAAAGAGATGAAAAGGGAGATTTGATTTGAGGGAATCGATATATGAAGTCGGCACATGAGGAGAAGGGGAAGAAAGGAGGGGGACAAGAAGAGATATAAAATGATACTTCTTCCATCTTACTAGCGAAGCTGAGCGCATCCAAGCATGCTCTGCCTGTCTCCAGAGGAGCTTGGTCGTCATGGGAACACGGATGAGCTAGATGGTGATTGGATTACCAATGCGAGCCAAGTAAATGAGGTGGCAGGGGTGGCGTCGTCGGTTGGCGGGGAGGGGGGGGGGGGGGGGATCAGTGGGTAGAATTAATATAAAAAGTGATTTGTCTGCAACTTTCAAAGTTATAGAGAGAATGTTGTACTGGAAAATTCGAATTTGTCTCTAACTTACCGAAGAAACTTGAAGTACATTATACTGGCTGGAAAGAAGTCATAAGTCACAAAGTTATAGAATAAAATGGATGTTTAATACTAACATATATGTATATATATATTTAAAAAACATGCATTTAGGTCATTTTCCTCTTCAATACATAATGAAAATGTCTTGTATATCTACTCAATTAAGCAAAATATTCATGAAACTATGCAGGTATTTGTAGCAGATGTTGCTTTACAGGTGATCTTTATAGTCCCCTTCTATTTGCATTGTAATTTTCTATTCTTCGCTCATGTTTTAAGGCCCTTTTCCATTGATTTTATGAAGATGTGATTATTTATGAAATTGATTTGTTCCTTTCTCGTCTCTCTTTGTTTGAACAAAGAAAGAGTTATCAAATTAAAGGGACTCAATGAGTTATATCTTCTATTCTTTCCTCGTTTCACACGCCTTTTACCATCGCTTTGGATATATCTATTGTATCTAATATGCTAGCCTTTCCTTTTGAGTACGTGAATTTGCATTGAATTGATTTGTTCCTTTCTCTTCTCTTTGTTTGTTTGAGCAAAAAAAAAAAAAGAGTTATGAAATCGTGGGGACTCAATGAGTTATATCTTCTATTCATCCCGCATCTTTCATGCCCTTCAACATCATAGCGTTGGAAAGCAATTGTATCAAAATCATTCTAGCCTATTCTTTTGGAGGACGCGAATATTTATGAAATTGATTTATTCTCTTCTCTCGTTTTGTTGAACAAAAGAAAAAAATGTTATCAAATTAAAGAGGGACTCGATCTTTTGCGTACGTGCCCGGAGTGAGAAATTTCTTAAAGACGTAGGCCGCGATGGGGATAGGGTTGTGAAGAGAAATCAAATTGCTGTGCAATTATGTCATTGATACCGATGGTCCCCTGCTGTGCCTGTACGATGCAGGGTTCGGCCTAGGCCACATGGATATGCGGTTTGCTAATAAGAAGAACAAATATATGTTCAGAACAAAATATGACTCTTTTTGTTGACCAGGGGGGCTTTGTCATTATAATAAGAGAAACTGTCAGGGTAGTTATGTAGACATATGGATCATATTGTATGATGATACATTAATAACTGCTTGGAACATATTTAATATGTAAACCTTTTGAAAAAAATCAATTAAGTTTTGAATATTAAATGTCTTTTCAATAAGTTAATTAATTTCTCATTAAAAGTTAAGTTAATCAGATACATAAACCATAAAAAAAAACCTTAATATTAAATGTCTTTTCGATATTAGTTTATTAGTTTCTCATTAAAAGTAAAGGAAGAGGAATAAGAAAATGCATGAAGCATGTATTACAATTCTTTCCATTTCATTTGTTAACTTGTGAACTAGAGATATTTCTGTTGCCTGCGGCTTCTGTACGGTTTATATCCAAGAATTAGCAATTCCCGTTCTTACGATTGAGCGCAATTACTAGCAGCTCTTCATTCCTATAAGACAGTAGGGGCCGTACTTTTTAAAATTATTCTCGTGGCGCACTCATACATTTGTAATTCATTAGGATTTGGTGGCGCAGTGAAAAACAGATTGGCATGATGAGTCGTTCAGTTCACGTAGGAGTTCTTTTCATAGTGCACTTGGCATATTAATGGCGCTCCAGGCATTACTTAGAAGGCATATGATTTCAGATTTCAGGGGCCCTCTGTAAGTGAATATTTTTTTTCCGCAGGAGGCTCATAAATCCTAAAAAGATCTATCATTTTGACAGAAATATGTTCACATACGCTACATGAAGTTTTACACCGCATCGAAGGAGGCTATTCATATATTTGTACATAATCTGTGCTGTTTGTGCCTTGTGTATGTGGGCATGTATACATGTCTTTGTAAGTATGCACAGTTTTGTGCAGGTGTGTGTTCGTGGCATGTATTGGGATTGTGTTTGTGTGAGTCTGTAAGCACCCCCAACCGAGGACATAATATATGCCACTACTATCCAACCACGGACACATTTCCAACCGTGGACCGTCCTCGTTTACTTAACTAGTGCAAAGGATTGCTAATTCATATGCCATTCATATGCGCGCGCATCAAAAATCCGGAAAAATTAACGTGCACCCCGTACGTCCACGGTTGGACGCAGAAAGTCAAACACATACACAATAGTCCTCGGTTGGACGCAGAATATCAATGTGACACATATTAGTGTGTCCACGTTTGCATAGTACAAGGATTTAGGTCCTCGATTGACACGATTTGCGGGTATGCGTGTGTGTGTGTGTGTGTGTGTTTTTCATCAATCATTTCACTTGTTAATTTCATTAACCTGTTCAGTATTTCAAAACATACATTATGTACAGATTGCAGAACAAATCTAAAATGTATTGATTTAAATTGATAATTCTATGCATGATGTAACAAGAGTTGACCATGGGACTCAAGGAGTTAAAGGGAGGGGGAAGAAAAGGAAGAATGAAAACAAAATAAATCCTGACTACTTAACCCGCCCAGTCCATTAGAATGGCGAGGCCATTGAATTGATACACACATTAAAAAGCTTTGGTAATGAGAGGTTCAATGAATGCTCCAGGCATCACCCAACAATCTCTGACTTTCTATCGCTTCAAGAGCACTCACAATTGATGAGGGGGCACTTGGATGAAATGACCACAGGTTGATGTGAGAATGAGTTTGTTGACCGCTCGCGCTCGCTGGACATTACATTTTTTGTACTAATAATGTATTCGTATTAACTTTGAATTGTGCAAAGGAAAAATATTTCATAGTCTTCAAACTTTTTGAAGTTGATTTCTACATTCTTTTAATACCTGAGATGTTATCTTCATGATTATGATATTCCAGGATATGTTATATGACATAATAATAATAATGTTTCGATTTATATAGCACCTAATATGATTGATAATCATCTCTAAGTGCTAGCCTGATGTATCCTTATCATCCTTTGAGAAACGGTGGTTCTCCCAGAGGCATAGCTAGGGGGGCACAGTGTCTGTGCCCCCCAATAATTTGACAAAAACAATGAAAAAAACATAAGGGGAAAATCTGTGAAAAAAGAAGAAATACATAAGGAGTGCCCTCCAGTCAGTCTGACCATGCTACTCCACTGTGTTCTCATCTAGTGGCCAGAGCTCTATGCTTGCTGAAATTGGGAGAGTTTGTGCCAGAGTTTGAAACATGCTGTGTAAACATATAAACTGGGTTCCAAAAGAAACTTATCACTTCTTCAGAGCGACGCTCACTAAAAATCCATAGCATCAAATTGAATCATATTTAGACACAGATCATTCTCCTTATGAAGCATATCTGAAAAATTGAAAGGTTGCTTTTGCCAAAAAAGAGAAAAATACGATGGAATCGCTACAGGTCACTTTACAAAAATCACAGAAACTGCTCGGTGCGAACCTCCACGAAAGGCGGTCTATTCAGAACTTTCAATAGCTATTCATTCAACATCAAAGGCGGGTTATGTAACCACCAGGCTGGCTATTGTCCATACAGAGCTCCGTGCTCGGAAGGTGAGCAGTTTCTGTGATTTTTGAAAAATTACCTCTTGCGATTTCACCTTATTTTATTCTTTGTTGACTAAATCAAACATAATTTTGTTTAGATGTGCATGCTGAGGAATATTATAGCTAACCTATGCCCAATTATGATTCATTTTTATGCTTTAGATGTTAATGTGTGTCGCTCTGAAGAAGTGATAAGTTTCTTTTGGAACCCAGTTTACAACCCAAATGTGCCCGGATTTCACAATAAAAATGCCCCGTATTCACCAAAAACATGCCCTAACCCTGTAATACATGGAATTACGACACTGGAATTATAACGTCAAGCACGTTATATTACAAGTGTGCTCTCGGAAACGTTCTAGTTTCTGATGACCTCTTCTTCGTGATCATATAGCTCATGCAGCTGTGTCTATTAGCATAATTAGAGACACCACATAAATACCAAATGCTGAATAGAACTACCAGTTGATACGTGTATTGAATATCTATGATATCAAAATAAACAAAAGCTGACATTGAATTGTGAATGAACTCGTTCACCATTACCACGATTCGTTGCCAGATTTTTTCGTTCCTAAAAAAAGGAAGCACCATTTTTTTTTTCTATTTATAAAAGTGATAAAATAATCTTTTTACCAAATAGGATAACTTTATCTCCCAAATTACGTAGATTGCCTTTGCCACTTTTCTTTTGTTAAGTCCCCCTTTTGAACAATATACTTTGTATTTTTTTCTATAAACTGATGAATTGTAATGGATGACAAGGTCAAATTTATATTGAAATTTTGAATCAAAGAAATGCGGAATGACATCTGAAAGCTGATGAACAGCAATAGCAATACAGAAATATATTAATTTGTTTAATAAAAGAAAAGAAGAAAAGCCCCCCCCCCCCCCCCCAATTTTCTTAAAACAAATAATTAATTATTTATCTTTATTTTCAAGATTATAATTATATATTAACCCAATCAGGGCTGGCCCTGAATTTACTCATACTGTGTTTTTTGGAGAATGCATGTTGCATGATATGTTATAGAATTCTAAACAGTCTTGAATGTGTTAAACATGTATTCAGTAGACGTTAATATATGTGTTTGAACTTTATACATGTATCGGGGGGGGGGGGGGGGGTGTTTCACCAAGATTTAAAGTTGAACTTTACTCTAAGTTTGACTAAATAATTATGGAAAGCCATTTGTAGCCTAGAAAAAAACATATTCAAGCATAAAAAATGCAAGTATTTCAAACTTCCAAACAAAATTAATATCAATTATTTCAAGGCTCCTTGATTATAACAAAAATGACTGATTTGATCAAACTTTATGCCTTTTCAACAGTTAACAATTTCACAAAGAAACTTAAGGCTTTCCATAATAGTTAGGTCCAACTTAGAGTTAAGTTAGAACTACTTTGAATCTTTGTGAAACACCCCCCTGATTGATCTGGATCGAGTGAAAGTAAAAGGTTATAGCTGTATAGATCTCTAACATAATATATTCACCATTATCATTAATGGGTCATTAAGAGGGTAAAGGGGAACGCAAGTGGTTAAAATGGTGACAGCGCTCATTTGTCATGCCCGTTTCCTCTCTTGCAGTTCATAGATGTTTATTTGAATGTCAGTAAGAGCTTGCACATATGGTAAACATTAAAGGGGTTGTTCCTGAACAATTTGTTTAAAATTTGTAAATGTTTTGTTATTGAATTAAAACTGGTGTGTTAAAGATGAAAAATTGTGGACTGTTTTATATTTATGTCCTATAATTAATAATGATAGACCTCTTTGATTAGTTTTAGAATGATTGAAATGCCCCCTTTTTAACAAACAGTTACAAGCCGCTGAATTCCTTTAATGATGGGAATGAGAGAAATGAAGGGCATATATGCTTTACGTTCAGTTCACCTCTAGGATAGGTCCCTTGGATAGGGTGTAAACAAATTTCTTTATTTGAAACCCCCATCCATTCCAAGTCAGGGAATTATTATTGCTTATCTTTTGCATTCATTCAAGAGGTACTATTTCAATAAAGTGCTATTATTGTTTAAATGGTTGTGTATGGTTTAAATTGCTTATAATTTGAATGCAGAAGTCCATAGATTGCCAAGGTCCACACAACAAGAAGTTTAGCCCATTAGATTTTACTCTTTTGTTGTTGTTGTTAATACACATATTGCCTATAGACCCCGGTCTGAGGTAGACTAGATTTGGCCCAGCCCCAGTCTTTGAGGGGTTAAGGTGAAACTAGAGTCCGTTCTGGTCTGCTGTAGCCGCAGCTCGGAGGTTGTGCCCTTTTCCGTTCTCCTGCTCGGCTGTCATTAATCAAACCTGTGCCAATGCTTACTCATGTTCCAGCAATGTGAGCGTGAGCTAGTGATGTTGGCTATGAACCCTTGCATCCCTGACTCTTTTACCTCTACAAACACAGACTCCCCTGCCCCTTGGACTTGGGAGTAGGGACTCCCCTGCTCTTGGAACCCTGACTCTTTTGCCCCTTGGAAAA
The DNA here is from genome assembly GCA_037951105.1 of Echinarachnius parma. Lineage (NCBI taxonomy): Eukaryota > Metazoa > Echinodermata > Echinoidea > Clypeasteroida > Echinarachniidae > Echinarachnius > Echinarachnius parma. The sequence goes on along the minus strand of JBAMJV010000889.1, from coordinate 89,262 downwards.
CTTGCAATTTTTTGCCCCCCCCCCCCCTCCTTCCCTAGAAACTCACCTTCTTATCCCCTACCTACATAGCTATCCTTATTAGTTTATTGGTAATAATTGATGATGATATTGACTAGTCGATGTTGACTAATTCTGTGTAAAGTCAGACTGCCCAACCTCTTCAATGTCTTCAAGTCCTCAAAATATGCATGCAGTCTAATCACCTGTTCACTCCAACCCCTCCTCATAGTTACAAACCCTATCCCATGTTACTACCTGTCTCCTCCTCCCCCTTCATCCTGCCCCAAATGAAGAACAAAAAATTATGGCCTTCTCCCAATAGTCCATGTCTCTTCTCCCCCTCCTATGCCCCACCAAACCTTAACCTTAAACGGACCTTAACCCAACCCACTATCTAATCCTATCCTACTTCTCTTTGAAAGTCTTTACTTCCCTGTTCATAGTTGCTGTCTGTTCTACCTCTCAACTTTCCCATCCCAACCATAACCCAATCAAGTCCTTACCTCCTTCCAAAATTAATCTCATTTCTCCTTTTCTGTCTCTTCTCCCGTCAAGTCAATTATGAATAATATTCAGTCAATCTCTCTTCCAACTAAAACTGATTTAACCACAACCATAGTTGTTGTCTTCTGCCCCCCCCCCTCCTTAACCTCCCTCCCTTTCAAATCCCATCCTTAACCCTAACACTAACCTACTCCTCTTCACATCATTAACTCCCTATATAATCAATCGCCCCTCTCCTCGGTTAACTCTTCTCTGTTGAAGAGTATCCATGATGAATGATGATGCCCAGTTAATCTCCCTCCCTTTTCTCATAATCACTATCTCTTCTCCTTCTATGACCCTTCCCAAGCAACCTTAACCATAACCCTAACGCATCTCTAACCTACACTTCACATTCTCCAGTAACCCCAAGAAACCCTCTCCCCTCACCTGCTCTTTCCCCATCAATTCCATCCATGATGAATGATGATACTAAGTCACTGTCCCTCCCCTCCCCATATTCACCATCTCCACCCTAACCCCAACCTTAACCATTACCCTAAACTAGAACCATTCTCCACCCCCCCCCCCCCTCTCCCGTCACTTACCCCTTCCCCTGCTTTTGACCATCCAAGATGAATGATGATGCTCAGTCAATGTCTCTCCCCTCCCCATATTCACACTATCCTCTCCCTCTGGGATGCCCCTTCCTAACCCCAACCTTAACCATTATCCTAAACCATGACCATTCTTCACCCCCCTGAACCCTTTTCCCCTCGCCTGCCCGTCTCCAATCAAGTCCATCCATGGTAAATGATGATGCTCCGTCAATCTCCTTCCCCTCCCTATATATTCACCATCTCCTCATCCTCTCAATCTCATATGACTCTTCCTAACCCCTAACTTTAACCTAACACTATTCTTCATCAAACTCTCCAGACCCCAGCCTGCCCCCCCCCTAAACACTTTCCCCTCACCCGCCCCTCCTCCCATCAAGTCCATCCATGATGAATGATGATGCTCAGTCAATCGATTCTCCCTCCCCTGCTCTGTTTATGTTCTGTCTTCTCGGTGTTGTCTTACATAAAGTACATTTACTCTGCATGCTAATGCACCAACTGGTCTAGGTCTCGTCTCACCTGGTTCCCCGAAATACCTCCTCGTATCACGTCACGCTGTGTCACGCCATGTCACAGTTACGTGCGACAGGGGTGCTAGGAAAGTGCTTTAAATGAAGCATGTACATTACATGTATTCAGGCCTGTTTTTTTTTTTTTTTTTTTTTTTTTTTTACTGTCAAGTTGCATCAAGCCATGTCTGTTACCTGCAAAAGGGTGCAAGTATAATGCTTATAAACATTCACTAGTTATGAAGGTCTGTTCAATGAAGTTGTATCAGGCCATCTCGCAGAAGTTACCTGCTAAAAGGATGGAAGTGTATTGCTTAGAAACAGGAACTTGTATTTAGAATTGTTCAACTATGAAGCTGTGTAATGCCATGTGACAGTTCGCTACTAAAATGATGCAAGTATATTGCTTAGAAACATACATACATGTACAGTAATTGTATACACAGGAACCTGTAGTTCATATACAGGTTCTTCCTGTAGTTCATACAGGTTCTTCCTGTATTGACTACAGGTACCTGGTGGTGGTGGGCCCTGTATCAAGTTATTGGGGATTTCAATTTTCAGCACTTAGTATCCCGGAACAGGTTAAAAGTACAAACCTGTTGATCACTGACACTTTAGCTCACTCCAACCAAGGAGGTATTAAAGGGGTAGTACAGTTTTGGTAAGGCTGGGCTTTAGTAACCAAAACCTGCACAATAACACTACATACTAATAGTTATAACTCCACCATGCTCGAAAGGTATAGAAAATTACAAACGACTTAGTAAAAAGCCTGTTATCATTAAAAAAAGAGCCATTAAAACATAAGAGGGCGCTCTCTAAAAAAGCATTGGTTTCAACCATTTTTCATACAAATCATTATTTCGTGCAGCGCCCTCTATACCAAAACTGAACTACCCCTTTAAAGTCTAATACCTCCTTGAACCAATGGCATCGTCCAGCCTAAGAGTTCATCTTTCTTAGATTTGTTTATCTTCGCTCATCCCTGCTCTCCTCCCTCAGTCCTAGTTCTATTCATCAATGTCCATGACAGAGGGCCCCTAATCTGCCAGTGTCCAATCGCAGTGCATAGTACTTTCTTAGCACGTCACATTTAAAGGGGCAGACTGTTTTGTGCTTGTAATATCAATAGGCCTGCTTATACTTTTAAAAGTTTTCCCTGAAATAACTCTGCATTAATATTAGCCATATAACTGAGGTATTCATTCATTTAATTCAATAAGGGTTTATTCAAAATGACGTTCTTGCAGCGGAAGCTGAATTGCATGGTCATTTACAAGGTAAAATGCATCATAATGGTTAAAATACAGCAATACACATATAAACATCAAATATAAATTACATATCAAAGAATAAATATAAATATACTAGATACATTCATACGTATAATAACAAATACAATATATGATTCTGTTAATAATGACTGGATTTCCCCCAAACTTAACTTACAATCAGCCATAATTACTCAGTTATATTTATGACTGAACTTCCACCAAAGTAAACTTAAAAAGAGCAAAAGTTGTGAAAAATGGAATACATAGACTCCCAGTGCACAATGAGCAATGGTAATACAATATTTGTATGAAAGTATGCACACAATAATAATTGTGTGGGATTGTGCTATCTTTACTGACATTCATCTTGTTTGTGATTATGTCAGCTGCTTCTAAACCAATTTTTTCTCTCGAATATGCTTCATTATTCTTGAAATGAATCACTATTGATATATTTCACTGTATCGCCCCCCCCCCCCCCATCGCGTGCAATGATTTCAGTATGAAAACTGCTTCTATAGCCACCGCAACAAAAAGGTGCCTCTGTTTGTCTGAACAGTATAAGAACGGTACATACTGTCAATTAGCTGTTATTGTTAACTGTTCTCGATTCTTCATTTCGACATGGTACCAAAGTGCAGTTTTGCCCAATTATGTGTTTTTGTTAGTCTGTATTGAAACTGTTGACTGACTGCACAAAGTGCAACTGTATGCAATTATGTCTTTTTGTTTGTTTTCAAAGTCTGTGCAAAAATAGTTGCATGCACATAATTTCTTATTAATAATGTATATTGTAATTATCATACCTGAATTGATTTAGAATTTAGATCGGGTTGACTAAGCGTGACTTCTTGCACTAAATCGCGAGTTGACTTTTACCTTTGTTTCTTATTAGTGTAACTCTCTGCATTAACTTCATAGTTGACTTGGCATAATCATGAATTCCACATTGTTGTATCCATTGCCATGGTTACCCCGTGCAGTGTTATTGTTAGTGTTTGTAGCAACAGTAATACATTTTTACAAAATCATTTTGCTCCTCCTGCTCTGGACTCGTCTTTGTTTTTACGGTTCATTTAGTTCTTTCTCTGTCTGCATCGGTGCAAATTGACATTTCATATCCGTGGCCTCCTACACTGTTTCTGTTAGTATAGAGGATCATTCAAAGGTCCCAGATTGTCCCTTGAAATTCCCTTCCAAGATGTAATATGGAACTGGTGAAATTGTTAGTGTTAGGTTCCTTGGCAAACTCTGAACCATCATATGGCATACATAGTTGTTTCAATCTACAAGTAAACCTGTATTAGTGGCCACCTGTCTCTAGCAGCCAACCTGCGTATAGTGGCCACCTGTCTCCAGCAGCCAACCTGCGTATAGTGGCCACCTGTCTCTAGCAGCCAACCTGCGTATAGTGGCCACCTGTCTCTGGCAGCCAACCTGCGTATAGTGGCCACCTGTCTCTAGCAGCCAACCTGCCTATAGTGGCTACCTGTCTATAGAAGCCAACCTGCCTATATTGGCCACCTGTCTATAGCAGCCAACCTGCCTATAGTGGCCACCTGTCTCTGGCAGCCAACCTGCGTATAGTGGCCACCAAAAGTGTCCCCCTGCAGAGAAAACCTCAGTCTTCAGTGGTCACTTTTCTGTTTTCCCCTGGGTGGTCTTTATACACAGGTTTGAATGTACTTGGTCGCACCAATGAATCCTTAGCCTGAGATATATACTCCGTGGCCCTACTGACATTGGGTAATAAACAAGACCTACATCTAACTTTGAAGTGTCCATCACTTTTTTGGTCTGACTATGTTTCAGGTAAATAGTTTTTGTTTTGCCCTACCGTGTTCCATTCTACCTGGTTGAACCAAGGAGTTATGAGCTAACTCATAACTCCTTGGTTGAACCAATGAATTATTAACCAGTGATACTCCTTGGCCCTACTGGCATTGGGTAAAAAACAAGACCATCATCTAGCTTTGAAGTGCCCATCACTGGACCAGCCCAAATAAACATCAGCATTCCTCCACCCCATAAATCACTCCAGGATTCCTCTCCATGATGGATGAAAATTATATGAAAAAGAGAAGATTAATAAGAGAGACCAAAATCGGACAGTTTTTTTTTTTCAAAGGTTTTTTTTCTTCCCAAGGTGGAAGTTCAGACATTGTTTTTATTCAAGCTCATGGCAAAAAAGAAGATATATACTTATGTGTAGATAGTTACTACAGTTGATCAGTTTATCACTGTGCCATGATCAAGGGATTTGTTGAATGATGAATACAAATATTTTTTCTAATAAGGAATTTAACAAAATCCATACCCAAGAGGTGTATCCATATAACGCACTGTACGATATTATTATTCTATTAGATTTAATTATTTGAATGCCAAATTTTGTATTGTTATGTTTGCCAAATAGTGATAACCTTTGGTGGGGGGCAGTTTGCCCGCAATTTATGTCATGTTACACAGAATTTGGAGCTGGCTGGCCAAAAAGTAGCGGTAGTAAGGATTTGCGGTGTGTGCCACAAAGTGACAAGTAAACTTTCCAATATTACCATCATTCAAACCGGAAAATCTATATGAATGTCATTTTTAAAGCCAACACTCTTTCTTTGTTTTGGAAAACCTCAGAAACAAGAACACTCACTACTCCCTTCTAGTGCCAAAAATATGAAAGAATACGTCATACATCATCACAATTAACAGTTTGAAAATCAATGCTAAAAAAACATGTAAGTAAAATAAGAGACATTTTCGTTCCTTTTCGGCACTTTTTAAGAGTGCAACTTGCTTGCAAAGTCAAGGCAGTTGAGTTGGCCTGTCTCGCAGCGCGGGGCCTGCATGCCTGCGCTGCCGAAACCATGGCAGACCTTCTAGTGCGTGTTCGTTCCGTATCATTCATTGGCAGATTTTTTTTTTATCGGAACACCGGATTCCGACCGGCACAACACCGGCGGATTCTGGAACAAAAAAATTCCGACATGACTCAGGCCTAATTTAAATCATTCAAATCATAATTACATTGATCAGCACTCCAATATATATGTACGTGTATATTAAACAAAAGCTCACACGGAAATGAGTATGTGGAACAATACAATAGAATATGCTTACTTCTCGAATATTTAATTATTACAAACAGAGCAAAATCCACCCTTCTTTACCATGGTGTTCCGTTATTTCATTTCTAAGATTATTTTGATGTTTCTCTAGGATATTTCCTAGCAGATTTCTAAAACTGTTGTTTGGCTTAAATATCATCATCACTCTTAATCCATTTGTTGTGATGTTTCACTTGGTCAGAGTATCAAAATATATCATTATCCATATCGAGATCCCTAACCAACCCCCTTCAACATTTGTATATCCATTTGGATGCACAGAAAACAACTCGCTAAAAACCACCCTAAAAAGAAACTGCCTTGGACCGAGACTACACCACCTATATATACCCGGCGCTGGGCCATAATTGTCCCTCTTTCAATTTGCGACGCCTTAGAGACAGTCACGCTAGAAATCGCGCTCTTGCATTTGATTCTAAGAATTTTCGTAGCAGTCTACAACTAAAGTAAGACCGTTCCTTTTCTATCTATCAGTGTAGCGCAATAACCCTATTTTGATTTGTAAGTCCTTGGACCTTGTCAGAAGCGATATTGAGACCATTTTCGGAGCTTTTTGTTAGGTTTTTCTGGCGCTCCGTTGGTGGTTAAGAAAATGACGCATGCGTGAATTTTCGGACGGCTCGCTGTGGGAGTGTTCCCCCGGAGTTACGGGCGAGATTTGGTCCGAGTTTTCACTCCCAGTTAAATTTTTTTCTCGGGGCTCTATACCTCGGGTCATGTATAAGATTGATTTTTTTGGGCTTGCTCGGCCCCCTCGTTCGGGGGGCCTTGCGTCTTGGCTCGTGTATAATGTTGCTTCCTTTCTTTCTATGGCCGTCAATCATTTCGGAGGCGTTGTGCTCGATTCATGAATGATGTTGAAAGTTTTTACTTTTTATTTTTGATGTCATGTTTGTATTCTTGCATTCCCGCCATTTTGTTTTTATGGCTTTGTTGTGGTGTGTGCTGGCTCGACCTCGTGGTCGGGGCTTGTCCTTTTGGCCTTTGTTTTGTTGAGGGGGGGTGGTGCCTCGTCGGGGTCACCATGGTTTGAAACATGTGTTGGGGGGAGGTGGCGTCGGGGTTGTTGGCCCTCCGCCCCCTTCCCCTTTCCCCCCCCCCCCCCACCCCCACACTTCAAAAAAAAAAAAAAAAAAGTGCGGGGGTGCCCGCGAAGGGACAAAAAAAAAAAAAAAAAAAAAATTTGAAAAAAAAAAAAAAAAAATTATTTTGTTTAAAAAAAAAAAAAAAATTAATAATAATTGAGTGTTTATGGGGGGGATGTTAACCTCCTTTTTTCCTTTGTTTTTTCTTTACCTTGTTCCTTTGTGCATCTAGGTATGACATCGGATGATGGTTGGGAGGACGTCTTGTCGGTCTCGTCCGGCGAGGGCCACGAGACGGGGAGTTTGAGGCCGGGTTCCCTTCCCCCGGGTCGTTCAATGAGTCGGTTCCGGGGGAACCAAATTTAGAATCCCGTTCTACTAATTCGCGCCTCACGGGTGGGCGAAGCAGTAGCTGTGGCACCCAGGGGTATCCTATGGCTAGAGGTTAGTAGGGTCCCCTGAAGACGGTCCCCCTATCATCGTAGGGCCCGGGGATCGTGGCGTCAGCCGGGGTGCTGTCCCTGGTTGTAATTCGCCTATGATGTCCGGCTTTGGCCACGGTGAGCAGTTCAAGACTCGGGCCATTTCTCACCGCACACGTAAGTCCTCTCGCAAGCCGGGTAAGTCCGCTCTTTCCATAGCTTTTGACGGGCGCGGGACACCGCGCCCGGTGCACTCGAAACGTCGCACCCAGCATGGACGAGTGACTTCTTCTCCCGGGATTCCTGACCGAGGGAGGCCAGTCCCCTCTGGACCAGGGGTAAGTCCCATGACGTGATTCCTTCGCTTAGAGTAAACCGCTTATCAGGCTGACAAGCGGTATGATATTTCAGGTCTCAAACCTGCATCGTCTAGATTTGTATTATTGTTGTCACTTCCTTATTACTAGCCCCTCTCTCGGTGGTAGCACTGGGCCTCGGGGTCAGTTAACACAATTGGGATTGTTGTCAGTAGTTGATAGAATTGTTAGAAACCGATAGGAATGTGACCGAGTTGAGTACCACGGTGGTGGAAATCTAATCAGCGCTTCGGCCGTTTTTTCGTGTTATTTATAGCGCGGCCCCCTCGGAGGGGGCCTTTGCAGCAGCGCTCCGCCCCCCCCCCCCCCCCCCCCCCCCCCCGAGATGGGGGGGGTGTCTCGTTCCGCGCCGCAGCCCCGCGGGGGGGCTAGGCTCAGAGATTTGTTGCCGGGTTCCCTTCCCCCGGTTCGCTGTGTGTTGGGACCGGGGGGGTATGGGTTTTTTTTGGAACTCCGTTCTGCCACACAGGTGGGCAAGACAATGTATGTAACACCCAGGTGAGTTTGTTGTGTGTGGTATCTAAGCTAGGTCTTGTGCTGCCCTCTCGTTGGCCTCGGGTAGCGAGGATCGCGAGTCAGGGCGATTGAGGCCGGGTTTCTTCCCCCGGTTCGAGTTGAGTTGGGACCAGGGGGAATGCACATCTACAATGTATTGTAAATGGTCCTGATGGACCATTTACTGCTCACAGTGGTAAAAATCTACGGGACACAATTTGAACTACAAACAGAGAGAAAAGAACAGCATATCTAAAGTAAAAAATTGCATACCTAGATTGAAGCTGATTTTATGATTTATTGTACAAAATTTCATTTTCAAAATGATAAGTCATACTTACAAAAATCGTCATATAAGTTCCATTTCTTTCTCTTCCTGCTCGATGTCCCATCGTAAACAAAGAAAGCCCGCCCGCAACATGCGGAGGCCGCTTATTATTGTCCAAAACAAGCCAACTCGCGATCTGAAAGCATGCCCGCCGTATCCGATTTCGGATACGCCGTATCAGAATTCGGATATGCCGTGTCAGAATTCGGATACGGTAACACGTGTGGTGTGGGAAGCTTGCGGGAAATACATGACAGTCATCCAGATAGCAGCAACACTTTCGAGAGGGATCACGACTGAGATTTTCTCAGTCTTTTTATTTTCTAAAACTGCAGATTTTCCATTTTTTTCGACATTTGAAGAATAATTTGGACCATTTTGGTAAGTTCACATAACACTTGTATCATTTTTAGGGCCAGTCATGATTGATTTTGTTGAATTTAAGATAAGAATTTTGTGTGAAATTTTGACAAACTTTTTTTGTACTGTCCCACATTGTTCCCGTATAGCGCAGCATTACAATGTAGTGTTGTGTGGGGGAATGGATTTTCACTCCCGTTTTGCCTTTCGCGCCTCACGGTTGGGCGAGGCTATGTTGTGGCACCCAGGTGATCCCTTGGCTTAAGGTTTGTAGGGTGATCCTGAAGACGGTCCCCCTATCACTGCAGGGCCCGGGACCGTTGCGCCAGCCTAGGTGCTATCCCCGGTTGTAAGTCGCAGGCGGTACGGTAAGGCCGACTAACCCCAGCTTTAGATAATTAAGCTATATTAAAGCTAGCTGGGGTTCGCCACGGTAAAAGATCTTATTCCCCGGGCCACTTCTCACCTTTACCAATAAGTCCTCTCACAAGCAGGAGTAGCCAGCTCGTTCCGAGGCCTTTGACGCACGTGGGTCAGCAGTGCATCCAGGAGCCTACTGGGCGTCGTCCAGCTTACGACCATACCACGCTGGTTATATCTACCCAGGATGGACGGGCTACTGCTTATTCCCGGATACCTGGTCTCGGTAGGCCAGTTCCCACCAGGCCGTGGGTAAGTACTCTTAGTCTTGCGGCTGTTTCGTCCGTTCTGTCGGCGCTCCCCCTGGTGCTGTGGTACAGGGGGATGTGATGTACATTTCGGGGTGCCGTGGCGCAGCGGTAACGCCTCTGACTCCAGGTCAGAAGACTGCGTGGTCGCATCACGTTGGGGTCACCATTATGTGATATGGTTCTTTGGTGTGTATATATTTAGAGTTAAATTTGAAGTTTGTCCCATACTCGTTGCTCATGACAGTGCGACAATGTATGAGGGAATAGATTTTATGATGTGGCTTCCAGGAGATCCCGTTACTTTAGGTAGTTGGGATCGATCCGTGCGCTAGCCAGGGTGTCGCCCCGGGCTATTAGACGCTAGCGTAATTTTTGATAATTGCCACGGTAAATTAATTAAGAAAGGAGCCATGTTATGGCTTGTATTTAAATTTTGGTTACGCATATGGATAAGTTCCTGTCGCTCTCAGTGAATGCTATTTGATTCTTGAGGAGCGGGAGTATGGTTTGAGCCCCGTCTAGACGTAGGTCATGCTGTGAGCTGTATTAAAATTCTCTCGATATAGTCGTCTTGACCGCATGTCCTTTGACGCACGGGTTGATGCGCGTCACTTGCCACGGGGTGTTTAGTCACCTGCGCGGGGTAGGTTCCTTTGGTTCCGTTGGTTCCTTTGGCTCCCCCGGGATCCCTGTCCGCGGTAGACCTATCGGGGTGTCCGCGCGACCCCTGGCGGGTCCCCTTATCGCTGTCCTTGCTCCTGTCCCGTGGGGTGGGGGGGGAGCCGGTGCCCCCCCCCCCCCCCCACCGACTTCCCTTTGGTTTTTACCTTCGGGCGTCTAGGTGGGGCGCCGGACAGTTATATTTTTTGTGGAGGTTTCGCTTCCCTCGTCGAGTGAGGGTCGCGAGGCTGCAGGATGAGGCATCTGTTTGCGGACCAGGCGGGTCCAGATTCGTGTTCGGACGAGATCGCCAGGGCTTTAGGTTGCGTCCTGGCAGGGTCGCCACGACTCTTGTCTTATGGCTTGTTTGTTGTCTACTACTATCTCCCCTAGGCCTGTGTGGATCCGGCCCGGTTTGAGCCCGATCTCAGGGCATAACGTTGCCTGTGGGTCTGGGTTATGCGCCGGGATCCGTTGCGATGGCCAGTGGGCCATTGTTGGTTTTATGCCACGCGATCGGCGTTGTTTATGTTGTGGACAAGGAGTTGTATCATAGGGTCAGCCTCGTTAAGGCGGTTACTCATCAGTTCGATTCCCCTTTCTCAGTCGAATGCTCGTGTGCACGGATGGCGGGTTGGCCATTGCATTTAAGACAGTTTGGCTTTGATAGGGTGGTTAGCCAATCTTGGTATCCCAACGTTCTATACCTCGTTTTCCGGGGGAGGACTGAATTTTCCGTGGACACAGTCGGGGTTTTCTTCTTCCTCAGCCCCGTTGCTGTGTAACTAAACCTGATCCGGTGTCGTTGGTTCCCTTGCGTACGAGGCTCCCCGGCTGATATTGTATCTCGGTTTTTTGCCGTTCTAGATGTCCCTTGTTTCAGCATGGAGTCTTCCATTCATCCCCACGCCCCCGTTCGCCTAGGCTGTTGGCAGTCTCTCGGTTCCCAGGTTGGGTTGCGGTCAGTTCAGTGCCGAGGCCTTCTCATTTGGCCTGAAGTCCTTCTCCAGGGACCCCTTTCGGCAGGTGTCGGTGGTGCCAGGCCCCCACGATCTCGAGGAGTCCGGATATTCTCTTTTCAGAGGTCGTACTTCGTCTGCTCCTTGCAGAGATACTCAGTTGGGTCAGGTCGCTAGGTCCCTCATCATCGAGCTGAAGTCACGAGTGATTCCTTCGGGTGGTTCAGATGCCTTCCGTCGCCTACGCATGAGGCTGTTGGCTCCGGCGGAGTCTTGGCAGGTTCCCGGCCCCCTCATCAGCTTGGTGGTCCTAGTGCCGGTTGTCGTTTCTCCATCCGGTCCCTACAAATGTTCCAGATGCAGGATATTTGGGGGGTTTTTCTTCCGCCCCTCCAGGGACGGTCGGTCGGGGTTGGGTTCCCGACAGTCCCATGGTCGTTGCAGATATAAGCTGGCGGGGGGGACGCGAGGCCGTCTCCTCCCGTCTCAATGGCTCCTTCTCCCCTCGGTCTTCAGGATGATTTGCGGGGGGGCAATTAAGTTTTAATGGACAATAGATTCCTTGAGAGTCATTTATCTGGCTTATGTGGGGTAGCTCACATGAAATAGTGATACACATGATTGAGGTGACCTAATATGTATGTAGGTTGCCTATTACTGATGGCACTAACATTAGCAGTGTATCTGCGGTATTCGTCATGGCGCTCTATTTATATGAGAATGGGTTTATAGTGACAATATTTGGCTAGTATTGTAGTGGTGGAGTTTGCAATTTGAGGGCCAGAACATGGCTCATTTGTTGTTTTGCCTATGGTAAAGGAAATGCAAGTATTTGGTAAATGCTTGCCAATTGCAAACTTAATAATTTTATTTGAATTATACTGCATCGAGAGCCTAGTTCCCGAATCATGCAGGCGGTTTGTTTACGACGCCCATCTTCCAGGTCTCTGGTACCGTCCTGGGTCTCGACCGGTGTTCTCAGGCCTTGGTCCGTGCTCCAGGTTGAGCCTATGTTGAGGGCCTCCCTTGGCTGGAGCCGGTCCTGCCGGTCTTCCTGCTGGCGTTGGCCCTGACCCGAGGCGGAGTACCTGGCGCACCTTGTTAGCATTAGGTCAGGGCTGGTAAGAGATGGGTGGTGGTCGGCCCTTCCGTCCAAGGGGGCTTTTTATTACTGGGAACCCAGTTTTTTGCCCAGCCGCCGGCCCGGGGTCACAAGACCCGGGCAATGGCCGCGTCTGGGCTTCCCTTCGTTAATGGTGCTGGCGATTCTCGCAGCAGGACATGATACGCTTGTTTTAGTCACTTGTCCATGCCCACGAGTTCCGGGCGATGGCCGACTCGTGGGCTCTCGTTAACGGAGCCCCTGGTGGGCGAGGTTCTACGGGCTCCTTGCTGGGCGTCGCCAAATGCGTTCGTCTCATGTTATCGGCGAGACGTGGTGGCCGGAGGCCCGGTCCTTGCTGAGGCGGTTCTGGCGGCTGGCCCTATGTAGATGTAGTCTGCGTTGTCCGACCCCTCCTCCAGTCAGTAAGTATACTTCCCGTATGCTATTTGTGTGGGTCAGGGATTATACAAATGTTGAAGGGGGTTGGTTAGGGATCTCGATATGGATTAAATGAATCTTAGTGATTTCATTATCCATTAGAGATACTAACCAACCCCCTTCATAAATTCCCTCCCGTCCTCCCCGCGTCGGTAGTCGTGCGCGTTTGAAAGAGGACAATTATGGCCCAGCGCCGGGTATATATAGGTGGTGTAGTCTCGGTCCAAGGCAGTTTCTTTTTAGGGTGGTTTTTAGCGAGTTGTTTTCTGTGCATCCAAATGGATATACAAATGTTGAAGGGGGTTGGTTAGTATCTCTAATGGATAATGAAATCACTAAGATTCATTTATTCATTGACACGGACTAGCATAAGATTATGGAACCTATTTATTACTATGTGCAACCAACACTGACATATGATTCTTGTTGAATTTGCGGTTTTGGCATGGAATATGAAGAAGAAAACAATTCTCAGTTATGTACATATCTGATTAAGTTTGATGTTTTGATCCATTCTATATAATTCGTATAAACCTTTTTATATTTGTTGCCATATCTGCAACAGTATATTCTGTAATGAATGATACATCAGACGGAAGTAGATTTTAAAAAAAAAGGTTGCAAATACATGCTTGCATTTTTAATAATGCATTATATTTCAAAGATTGTATTTGCTCTAGGTGGCAAAGTTTTGTTTTTTCTTGTTTTCCCCCCTAAATACTAGCTAAAAACTTGTGTAATTTTTAATTTGCCTTGGATAATCAAATCAGGCGAGTACTTATGTGGGCACCCTCCATCAGGGCATTACATTATATTACAATTACTGATGCACAACAAAAAATGCACTGCTATCAAGTTATGGTGTTCCTTTCTTTCTTAAATGCGAACTCATTTCCCATCGTGAATTATTGAACGCGATCGATGGTTACTCGATACGTTATAGCCGAGCGTGGGGATGTTGGGTATGGCACGATCACCTGTGGCGAAACGTGCAGAAGTCCATGAAACGTACTTGGTAATGGGTACTCCTGCATCACTCAGGCCTGACCCTAGTGGGACACTCGTTCGTTCTCTACGTGCATTTCCACTCCGTAGTCGGCCGTAACTTATTCATGTTTTGTTAACATTTATTCGATTGAACCTGTTCCCCTGCTAGACGTTGCAATGCCCATCTATAGAGTCAATACTGTAATTCATTCATATTTCTTTGACATTTTATTTGATCCTGTTCCTTGCTACTAGACTAAACTGCAATACTCATAGAGTTGATACTGTACTTCATTCATATGTATTTTAACCACTTACCTACTAAATGTTGCATCTTTTTTTAATGTAGTCATGTATAGCTTGGATGAGGGAACTTAATCTTGGAGATATCATTTACATAGCTCAGCCTATATATTTATATAACTGATGAATTATTTATTACTTTCGCGTGTTTGACAAAACTCATATAAATTGCAATAAATGCAGGTATGCAGGTACAGAATGTATTAAAGGAGTAGACAATACAAGGAAATGCTATTGTAAATAAATTTGTATAGATCTATATTCCCCAATTTGAACACAAACTCGGCCTGTATATTTATGTAATATTATGTAGCGTACATTTCTCTGAAAAATCAATCTGCGCAAGGATTCAAAGTGAATTGAGTGAGGAATTCCGACATGGAAATTTAAGGAGACTTGAGATGTGAAATATGATTTGTGGCATTCCTCTGGTGGTCTGCAGGTAATGGCTGGGGTCAAGCGGGGTCACGCTCAGGTGTGCTTTGCTAGCTCCCAAATAGTCTACGCCGAACAGCCCCAACCTGTTCCATCATTCAGACTAACATTCTTTTCTCATGTCTTATCCAGTCTAGTTGTAAAACTGAAATTTGTTTCTCTTTTATTTCTTATTCCACATGCATGTGATTTACAGGATTAGTGTAGTGATTATACATTTAATACCTGTTTTTTTTTTTGTGGATGTTTGTTACCAGGAAAATGTATTCAGAATTTCAGTATTGATTATCTAAAATTACTAGACAAATGGCTGGATGTAAAGACTAATATGTGAAAGTTTCTTGTGAGGAGATAAAGTTAAACTATCATTGTCTGTAATATGAATAATGATGGAGGGTTAAATTAAAAAGAAAGTTCACCGCTTGAACTTTTCCCTCTGGTTTCTTCCAAACATTCAGTCTGTATTTAACTATAAAAGAGGAAAAGAATTCTGGGAAGCATAAACCTGCGGTTGCTACCAAAAGCTGCACAGAACAAACATAATGGGAACTGTAAAAAAAAGTACAGATAACAAAGTCCCCAGTACAGAGGTTCGATTTAACGCACGCACTCGAGAGCCGAGAGATTGTTTGCCCATCTGGCCTGGCAAACACGATCAGACTTTATGAATTCCACTTGGAAACGAAACCGATAGTTTGGAATCAATGGACGAATAACAAACTGATTACTTTGATCAATGAACTGTAATTATTTTGATCTCTGTATCAAGGAGGGGTTAGAAGGTCTCTTTCTTTGATTGCGGGTTCGGTCTCAAAAGTCATGTTTGATTTTCTTGACTCAGACGCTTTAAAAATAGCATGAGTGTTATGTTTACAACATGTTTTGAACAACTTTTTTTCCCCTGTCATTGCTCTAAGTATTTGCAACTCCTGTTTATGGACGGCTATGATGTCACTCTGTAACAATTAAGTCCCTTTTAACGAAACAGAGAGAGGAAAAGAAATGAAATAATAGAGGCTAAGGTGCGCTTGATATAAAGCTAACCACAAACAGAGACAAACAAAATTGTATCAATGTGAAAGGAATGCAAATTTGCAACAACAACAAAAAAGCATATATTGTTATCCGCGAACTTTGATAAAAGGCCTGCGGTTTATTTAAATGCATCGATATGCTACCTGAATATACCTGTCTCTGTATTAATAGTTACATGTGCCTGCACACACCCCGAAAACAACTAAAACGTGATAATAAAAGAGTTGGCGAGAAGAAATGAACTGGGAGCAAGTACCGAAATCGCGAAAAACAAGTCTTGTGGTTTTAAGGTTTCTTTGCTTTTCTCTTGTACCAGTAATTCAATGCATAGCCTAATCCATGGATTGCAATAATGAGAGAGGAGAGAGAGAAGAGGGGGAGGGGGGGGGGGGAGGGGGGGGAGAAATTGTTATTGAGACCAAGTGCTGGCTGTACCCATCCTTCCAAGTTTTAAACGAGTCCCTTCATAATAAAATTATGATAGGTAGCATTAACTTAGCGCTTTATGTTTCTAAATCATTTAAACATTATAGTAACAGAACTCATTACACCCAGTCACTAGGTAACTTTCAAGGCAGCGCATTGATGGTTAGTACTAAATGGTGAATGAAAATGTATAACTGACTTCATCAACTTGATCAAGCAACCAGTCTATGGATGTTATTTTGAACTGGGAAAACGAGCAAGAATAGTTTGCCAAAGTAGAGAAAATGAATGATAGGATGATGGATAAGGGGGGGGGGGGAGTTTTGTGGAAGAATAGATGGCTGGTTTGGTCTACAACGAACAATAACAAGTACATTTTGTAGACTAGAGCTAGCTCCGAATCTGAGAATTGGGGTCTATGCATGCAACGCTCTGAGTCATGAGGTGACTGTGTGTGTACACTATTCAACCCGGCTCGGGGTCTCGGCCCCAAACAATAGGTGTTTGTGCACCTTCGTACTCGCTGGAGCATGAAGAAGCAAAGTTTGTTCGTCAATTAGTGCTCCCACAAAAAAAAAAAATCAAAAGTAAAGCAGATCTTGCATGTTAAATTTGTCCTTGATAAATGTATTATTGATATTTTCAGAGTTTGTGGAGGGGGTCTGTGCAGTGCCAATTCATTATTACCTGTATATTTGAATATTTAGGGCGAAAAGTGTGAAATCTGAGCAGACACCATTAAACTCTTGTGATTGTTTGCATTGTTGTGGAAGTATTGCGCAATACCCCACATATTAAACATTGGATTGTGTAACCAAGAGAGGGAGCAATGGTGCAATACAACAGTACGTAGTAATTACATGCCATAATCACTTAACTGTGTATAGTACAGTCAAACCTGTCTTAGCGGCCACCTGTCTATAGCAGCCAACCTGCCTATAGTGGCCACTCAAAGTGATCCCTTGCAGAGAAAAACAGTGTAATTGAACCTGTCTATAGAGGTCACCTGTCTACAGTGGCCACATTTATTGTCTCCCTTGGGTGGCCACTATAGACAGGTTTGACTGTACCTCCTTATAATAAAAAGGAATAACATTATTTGTTTTTGTTTTTTACTGATCATACAACTTTAGGATTTTATTGCACCATTTAATTGAAATTAAGTTGGCGTCTTTTAGACATTCCCCCCCCCCCCCTATATCTTTTGAGTTGCCACTATAGTACAAATAAAAAAAATAATTGTAGTTGTTTTTAGGTAGATCATGAAAAAACATAGTTCTATTGATATCAATCTAGTTGGCACGTACCAGATACAACAAAATTCTGAGGAGGAATCTGTAAGTCCTTTATTTATTTCTAACCAAGGATAATTGTCAGATATGATATCACAAAATATTATAAGATTATGCTGTAAATAAAAAACACCTTTCTTCTTGCACCCATGTTTATAACCAAGCACATCTATACACAATATATGCACAATACTGTACAACATGAACTTGGCAATTGATACAAAAAACACCCACATATTACTTTTATTTTATTTGCTTCATATTTTGTTTGTCTTTTACTGAAAAAGATTATCAATCAGAGTGTAGAAGAACAAACAGAAATGGTATAATCTTCTGTAGTTTATGGCCCGTTAAATACAGAGTAAATAAAGATAGTTGAATGGTTTGGGACTCGATTTATGAATGGATAATTAATATCAGTCAGAAGATTCAATTTGAAGAAGAAAAAAAAAACTGTCTGTGTATGACCGATGTGGGTTAATGAGTACCAATGAATGAAAAAACAATGAAAAGAACAAAATCAATCACGGTATTGGGGCCATTGTACCATTGTGCCGCGCATGTATCATTCAAACCCTCCAAACAGACGAGGAAACAAAGAAAGTGGGAAAAAAGACAAGAAAGGCTTTGAATGAAGAGCCTCCTTTTGCTTTATTTTGGGATTGTTCGCATTCTTGGTGGTAGAAAAATCAAATATTTTGCTCGTTTTGCTCCACGAAGCAGAGAGAACTGGCAGCGTGTCTCCGCTGTGCCCTGCCCGGAAGCAAATAGTGGCAAAGATATGGGACAAGGGGGCAGCTGCCCCCCCCCCCCCCCCCCCCCCGCGAGAAAAAAAAAAGAAGAACTACATGATTTGGCCCCCCTCCCCCCAAAAAAAGAAAAAGAAGAAATACAAATCTCCATTATTATTTTTTTGCCCAACACCCTTCCTAATAACAAATACATAACTACATTGTACACATCACCATATATTTATTTGGGGTTTACCCCTCTCCCCTAGGAAAGAAAAAGGAAGAAATATATGATACCATATTTATTTTGTAATTCAAATAAGCAATAGTTATTTCTGGCTACCCCCCCCCCCCCCCCTACTTGTATGACCTCCCTTCTAGCTTGTCCCTGGCTACGCCACACTGAGCAAACAAGGTGTGACATCACACATTAATCAATCAAAAGTTCCTTCCAACAAAGAAGTCCACGAGAATCAGCTTTTGTCTCACTTGTTTTTCAGACATTCTTTCTCTCCTTTGTACAAATGAATAGTTCTGTAAATATTAGTGAACCCAGCAGATGAATGAGCAGCCATAATAACTACCAGACTCATTTGTGTAATTTTAGATATAGCAACTTCAAATCAAATTGTTAATAGTTTTGTTAAAATGTATTTGCTTGCAATTTCATAATGAGACCAAATGGGACCTTTTTAATCTGGTTTATTCATTTTCTGATTATTTATTTTTTGTGGCGGGAAGAAAAAAAAAAAAATCCCAAGTTGAAAGAAAGTGTCCTCTAGTTGAGCTTTCATAATATAATGAAGGGATGTGTGATACACTGTACTTGCAACATATCTCTGAGGAGAACATTTTTCAGACTAAAAAAAGACTTAAAAAAGAGAGAAATCCATGTAGTATTTGATCTGGTTTAGACTGTCTGAAGCAAACTTCATTCAACAGTCTGAAAACATTGGTATGAAAGTGACCCAATTTTGTTAAAAATTCACGATGCATTAAATATGCATGAACTTCTAATATCATTTCTAGTACAGTTGAACTTATGTGGGTGTGTTTAAAACCCCTTTTCAGTGGTTTGCTATCAATTCCACCAAAGTCATTATTTATTCATAGATGAATAGATGTAGACACATATATATACCTGGGGGGAATAAATAATGAGTGTCTGTATTTTATATTGAATGAAGCATATATATCTAGGAGAGTTTTTGATGATCACCCCCATTTTCACTTTGTCTGGTTGCTTGGTAAATTGCTATCAGTGCCAAAGTCACCAGTTCATAGGTGACATTTATGTGAAGAAATACATGTATAGTATGCATATGTAGCATATTGTATATTATATTGAACAAAGCTAATCTGGAGAGTTTTCAATGATCATCTTTATGTTTTAATTTTTTTTAGTCTGCTTGCAATTAAGTAGGGTCGCTGTCAGTTAAAAAATGATTAATTATTCATATATGAATAGATGCGGATATGGACGTAGAGAAATAAAGTATTGTATATTGAACAAAGCTAATCTAAGAGAGTTTTCATCTATCACCTTCTTAAATTAAATTTGTTTCTAGTTGCTAGGTAGGTTTGCTATCAATATTAATTTCCAAAGTCATTAGTTATTAATATGTGAATAGATGTAGACCCATACCCGGATATATAGAATGAGTGTCTGTATTGTATATTGAATTAAGCAAATTGAGAAGAGTATTCAATTATCATTTTCTCCAGTTACAGTTTGTCTAGTTGCTTGGTAGGTTTGCTATCAATATCAATTCCAGAGTCATTATTTATTCATACATTTTGTAGGTGAATTGGTACAGACACGTACCTGGATGGAAAACAAAATGGGTATCTATATATTGAACAGAGCTAATCTAGTAGAGTTCTCAATTATCAATTTCCCCCTTTACAACTTTTCTAGTTTCTCGGCAGGTTTGCCATCAATACAAAATTCATTGGTTATTTATAGGGTGATCCATGTGCAAAACGTACCTGGAAAAATTATATGAAACAAGTGTATGCTTCTTGAACAAAGCAGATCTCAAGAGTTTTCAATTATCACTTTTCCATTTTAATTTTTTTCTAGTATCTAGGCATGCAGGTTTGCCATCAATACCTCATTCATTGGTTATTTATAGGGTGATCCATGTGGAAACGTACCTGGACAAAAATGAAATGAACATCTGTATAAGATTCACTTTCGTAGCAGAGCGTAATTGCAAAAAGGTTTTGGTTTTCAGTTTCTTCCATTCAATTTGCATCTAGGTTGATTCATGTGGCTGCCATTATTTAATGTATTACCTTTTTCTTTCGTTATTCAATTTCAGATTCATTCCGCGGTATTTTAGAAGATGATTACTAAATTAAGTCCGGGCACATTCCTTTTGAATTGATTCATCAAATTATTAATTTTTTCAGTGCATATTATCATTTATTTCACATTGTACATTATGACCTTTCCTATAAATCAGTTATGCATTCAAACATTCATTATTATGACAAATTAAACATTTCATTTACAGGTTTACAGGTTCCTTTTTACATAAATTTATATTCGAAACACTTGCAACGCACAGAAAATATACATTTCCCATCTCTGTAATGGTTAGTATTATATTCCTGTTACCTAATATGTCATCTAATGGTATCTTGTGTGTGTTTGAATTGGAAATAAATGCAATAAAGTCCAATATTATGATCACTTTTCTTTAAATACTGTTTGCTAATTAGTTTTCCCTTCCTTTTCTTCCTTTTCTTATGTGTATTTCTGCAGGTATTCTCTGACGTGCCTAGTCATCTTAAGGTGAGTCACTCAAACAATACTTCTCAATTACAGAGCTATTAACATAACGATAATAATAACATTCAATAATCAATGAAGACAAATACCGCTGGAAACTGCTTATTTATTTATTTATTTTTATTAATTTATTTATTTCCGGTATGAATGACATGATACAAAGGTCCCAAGACCAACAATGATCATGGTGCATTGGTACAAAAACAATAATGAACTAAATATCTTACTAAAAAAATTGCAAGTGTAATCATATGAGAGTCGGTATGGTAACACTATTACAACTCTTTTCTCTACTTCGGTACCAAAATGTGTGTGTGTGTGTGTGTGTGTGTGTGTGAGTCTGTAAGCACCCCCAACCGAGGACATAATATATGCCACTACTATCCAACCACGGACACATTTCCAACCGTGGACCGTCCTCGTTTACTTAACTAGTGCAAAGGATTGCTAATTCATATGCCATTCATATGCGCGCGCATCGAAAATCCGGAAAAATTAACGTGCACCCCGTACGTCCACGGTTGGACGCAGAAAGTCAAACACATACACAATAGTCCTCGGTTGGACGCAGAATATCAATGTGACACATATTAGTGTGTCCACGTTTGCATAGTACAAGGATTTAGGTCCTCGATTGACACGATTTACGGGTACGTGTGTGTGTGTGTGTGTGTGTGTGTGTGTGTGTGTGTGTGCGGGTGCGTGTGCATGTCCATTTTTTAAAACTATGTATCAGTAGATTTTTTTGTTCTGCAGAGGTTGGCAGCTCTGCAATTAGTTTATTAAAAAGATGTCAATGCATTGTCTGCCTGTCCAGACGAACGGTCAGAACTTTCTTATCAAAATATTGTAGCGCAGACTGCCCTTCTCTGGACAACCTCTCTTCCCAATGCACAATATTTAAAGGGATCTAGTTACTTTGTTAACATGTGCAACAAGTGATGTATGGTGGATAAAATGTGTGTGTTGTTTGTTTTTTATTTCTGTATAAAATTAGAATAACGATAACAAGAAATGTAATCAATAAATAAGTGTATGAATATACTTTTCTTTGAAGATAAATTCAAGCTACATACATAAAAAAAAGTATAGCTGGGAAGCCTATAATAGCATCGACAAGTAACAACATAACAGCACATACTGTATATGTTTGACTTGCTAAATATAAAGGTTGCGGTTTGATACAAATTATCATGCATCATTTTCCCCTGTTAGGCTGTAGTCCATTATTGCACTTGCTAGGGATAGATTCCGGTCAAGGTTTATGACTCGGCGCTTAGAAAAATAAAGTTTAACTTTTGGTCAAGGTTAAATGTTTTTAGGGGGGTTTAATTGCAGTTGATGGGTAACTTCTCACTTAACCAAGGCTGTGAATGGAGAGCCAGTTATAAATAGGACTAGGAGCAGGTAGATTGTGCGGAGATTAAGCAAAGCTAATGAAAAATGACAAGCTTAATAATGGCACAAAAAAAAAATTCTAGAAATTACGAACGTAAAATGTATTGGCTATCGATGTGTGTTGTTTTTAAGAGATGGAGCAAAAACGAAAGTGTAAAAGAAAGCTTATTTGAACATGATATTATCTGTAATAATTTATTATTTTGTACACTTAAAACGCATACATCTTTTTGTAGGCACTCATGGCACACATATACATGTTATCATTCGTACCTTGGGTACAATTCAAACCCACACAATGTATCTTATGCACCTTCTCAACTGCCTAGGGAGCATACTAACCACCCTCAACCGTATTCATAATAATAATAATAATAATACTAATATAGTTTCTTATATAGCGCTAAATACATAAATTATGTTCCATAGCGCTTTACACTATTATTACCCCGGTCATAGGATACAATGCAATCCAGCACACATTGTGCGCACCATCTCCACTCCCTGTGGAGCATTCCTTCCAAGTGGCTCATGGGCATTGAGAAGATCATTCACATCATTGCATGGGTTGAAAGACAGTATCAAGATTCGAGCATACTTCAATCATGTTTTCATGATTTTTTCTTATTATATTTGTGTAGTCGGCAAAAAGATACTCATCTTGTTTTCAAGACATCCATCTTGGTTTCAGAAAAATAATCTATAATTAACGTAAATTGGCATCCCTCTTTTTTCAACGCCTACAATGTGTTGGCATCCATCCAACTGCATGTACGTACATGCAGAGTGGTTATTGTTATAACATTATTAATAATAGAGGATAGCATATTTTGCCCTTTTATCCCCAAGCATTTAAAGATGCTCTCGATTTTCTTCATATTTTCCCCTGTTTTACCAAAATAAATATATATTGCAGTCCTTCATCTTGTTGCTGCATGGATAACAAATGCTCTCAAAAATGTTGATTATTGAGCAATTATCTCGTCAAAGTGTTCCTTTTTTATAGATACTCCTATCACTTTTATGACATTATAAGTAAAGTGCCCAATATCTATATTGTATTATTATTATTACCACGTAGTTTTATGTATTAGATAATTGTCTCTTTCCATGTTGAGTGGAGCTCAGTATAATTTGATTGGTGTGATGAAGTAGTTTATATATTGGTCAAGAGGCAATATTGAAGTACTACTTACTTATATAATTTCCATCACAACCACTGGGGATATGATTTTATCAAGCCCATTTTAACTTTCCTTTTTCCTCCCCTCCCCCCCCCCCCCCCCCCCCCCCCATCACAACGCGAGGGCATTAATTTTATTAGAAGTGTCCAGAGGACTGAAATTTGTCTTGTTGATTCCGTAACATGATTATAGTTATTGCTCTCCATTGAGTGGAATCTCAAGATACCATCGAGTAAGAGAGCATAATGCTAACACCGCTTCAAAACAGGAATAGAGGGGTGGATACAAAGTTAAGAAAGCAGATTATCATTAAAGGTAAAGGCCAGTTTTGGAAACGCCCCCCTCTCAAAAAAATGAAATGGAAGCTCTTATTACCAATAATGTGAAAGAATATAATTGTACTAACTACTAATATAGGATTATCCAAATTTGGCCAAGAAACCACCTACTAATTGATATATTTGCAAAATTATAACTTGATCTGCTGCAGATAGAGATCGCCAACTCCGGAATCGCCCATACGCTACGTACAATGACCACGTGTGAGTACACGAGGTGTTCGTTTTTACGTGCTTGTCCCCAGCTTGTCGATATCTCCCCCAGCGCTAGCGGCGTGGACAGGTCCGAACTGGCGGTGGATTTATAAATTTCACAGGCGGATATTGGATTTCTTCCGATATTTCTGTATTTAACGATGCTTAGGTTCCGATTTTAACACACAAGCCCTATTTCAATACTTATTCAACAATAATGATCAATATAGATGTATTCGGCTTCTTTCCCAAAACTGGAATTCATCTTTAAAGCGGGTTCCTCGAGCCAATTTTCTGTCACTCTCAAAATAATCCCTCAGATCAGCTCTTGAATGTTTCTTTTTGCTTTTGGGGGAAAGCATTCATTGTATAAATCCTCCACGGATTATGAATTAACAGAATAAACAGAACAAGGGGGGAAGGAACTGAAATTATTAATTTTCTAGGAAGGAACTAAAATCGAACGTGTTGCAAATTAACGCCCTTTCAATGATAATAACAACCGGCTTCTGTAATTTGAGACTACCGTTGACTGTCCGGCGAGGTCGATCGGGAGGGATTGAAACATGTTTGAGTTTTTGTTGTCTGGATGAGGTAGGGGTGCGGAGGGGGAGGGGAGAGGACAGGTGGGCCCCGGCCACCAGACAAACAAAGTACAATATTCCGTATAGGGGGTTGGAAGTAGGGGGCGCCCTGTACAGGTGGGCCCCTTAGCCAAACAAATTATAATTTTCTTCTTGATCTGTTTCATGTCTGTTGTTATTTAATAAAAAAGGAATAAAACAGGGTCTTTGCCGATTCCTAGGAGGGGGAAGGGGGTGCCTTATAGGATAGGGGAAGGGCAGGACAGGTGGGCTATGCCAGCCAAACAAATTACATTTTACTTTTTGGTCTGTTCATGTCCGTCAGTTTAATCGAGAAGGAATCAAATATATTCTTTGCTGGTTCCCTAGGAGGGGGAAGGGGGCGCATTATAGGGTAGGGGAAGAAGGGGGCGCATTATAAGGTAGGGGAAGAGCAGGACAGGTGCGCCCTGCCAGCCAAACAAAGTATAAAAATAAAACTTGGCCCGGATGTCCCGTCTGATACCCTGATACCAAATTTAGCTGCCGAACCCCGCGATGGAAATTTGTTTTTTCCACCTCCCTCGCCGCGATACGCTCTCCAGTACCCCTTGAGACTTAAGACATTGAGTCCTTGGGGACGCCAACATCGTGACATTTAACAAGTTTAACTGAGTGTTACGAAACTCAGTAGTTGCCAGGAAGTAGGATAACATGTGGCTGTACATGATCCCCCGTTTTAACTTTTCCTCTCCTTTCACAAGTCTCGAATATATATAGATTTTTCTTCCTTTTTTTAAACAAAATTTTCGATAAAGTTTTGGCAGAAATTTGGATGCCATTTGCGCAGAAATATTCTTTCCTTCTTATAGAAAAGAATATACAGTGTAATTCCTACAAAATCTTGGTGGGTATGCAAGGAGAAAGACACTATAAAGAGAGTGGAATAAGGGCACAACTAAGCATTTTTTTTTCTGAATTTTTGGGGTAAGATTTTGTGAATTTTTGGGGGTAAGATTTTGTGAATTTTTGGGGTAAGATTTTGTGAGATTTCTTTCCTATCTTCTCAAAAGGGTATACAGATGTGGGATGAGCATGCAGAGGGGAAGGAAAAAAAAGGTGAAAATAAATACACACACACACAAAGAAAGTTGAATAAAATTGAAAAAGATGGGCATGCAGGTTATCTCCGCAGGGTATTCAGAGCTGCCCAGGGGCTGCGACAGAAAATTGGCCCATCCCCCTGATTTCCTGTTATTGGTCTGCGCGACTTGTGTGACTCACGTTCCACTTTGCTTTCGCACAAAGCGAGTCGCAGTCCGGAGGGATGCAACGAACTCTCCCCCAGAAGCAGAATGCACGGCTCCAGAGGAAGAAGCGAGCAGCAAGTCAGAGTTACATATAAAGTGGCCTCCATCGTTACATTATTATTGTTATCGATTATTTGACCCTCCTGGGAACGAGGAATGAAACATTCACTGACTTTTCGAGAACAAACAAACGGAGAGGGTTAAACTTCACCTGTGGATGAAATGGCACTATGCCAACAACAAAAACCCCCTTTAATACCCTGATAACTTTTGTTTTGTTTTGAAATATCAACTCATTTTTGCTTATTAATGAAAAAATTTGCATTAAAATTGTGCTGGTTTTTAATGCTTGGCTACAAACTAAGCACCGGCCCAGGGGCCACCAAAAATGAGGTCGGATCCACCAGAATTTGTGTTAACCCATTTAGGACTGATTGATTTTGCTATAACATGCATTCTCCATAGACCCATGCCCAAGTATTTTGGGCACCAGTCCTGAACGGGTTAATTAAGTGTCAAATTGTTCTTGCCTGCCTGGATAACCAAAGTTCTGATATTTCTTTTAACGGATTTCTTTGATTGGGTCTTGGCTTCTGGCCAGCTGAATTTGATAGGTCTATTTGGCTTACCTGACATGGCCACTTAGGAGAAAACAGTAGTTGATTTCTAACATTAGCAAATATCAATGAGCATGTTGGTTGACATTCGTTTTGTATTTTACCTCAAAGACCAGCAACTCCTTTACTAGATTCCAACACAAGCAAAGCATTAATCTTTATCTGTACAAATATGAATAAAGGCCTACCACCAGTACAAGTGTGCGATAGTAACGTAAGTGGTTTTAAAAACATGTAGATATTTCCTACTGTTATGTCATGTGAATAACACTTGAAACTTGGTTGTTTTTGTTTCTATGTCAAATATTAAATTTAGCGAATGGCAAGGACTGTTTCCTGTTGAAGATTTTTTCTAATTCACAGTTTGGTTTTTCTATTTGTTTTCTTTTTCATGCTTGAGTTATAATGTTAGTATCTTTGATGATCTAATGAAAATTGTTGACAGATATTAGTCAAAGTTTTCCTGTATTTTTAAGATGATGAACTACACAAGTTATCACTCGCGGAAAGTGGTATATTTAGTGTGCATCACAATCTTAATACATATACAGGGTGGCCCAAAAAAATCGGAACGGGGCACTTCCCAAAATAAAGTAACACATGTATTATGTCCATCGGATAGAGTGTCTTTTCAAATGAACAACGATACCAAGAACAGTCAATTTGGTCGTGTAGTTTTTGTTTTAGGGCCCTGTGAGTGACACCATGTCAGGTTCTCTTTTTTGTCAATTTGTATTGAGCCAGCGCTTGATGAATTGCACGAACCGCCATTCATATCATTGAGCATCGCGCACTATTGTTAGTGTGCACTCAGCCGTGTGCCGAGAGAATGGGCCTGGTCGCTGAATGGTATTACGGGCAAGGAGTGCGGTTAAACTGGCATTGACTAGGTCGAAATCGACATAAATCGGCACCTGACATGGTCTCACTCACTGCGTCCTTAAACAAAAACGACCTGACCAAAATTACTGTTCTTGGTATCGTTTTTCATTGGAAAGGACACCTAGGCAATCCGATGAACATAAACATTGTGGTATTATATTTTGGGAAGTGCCCCGTTCCGTTTTTTTTGGGCCACCCTGTATAGAAGATCAAAACAAACCTTTTTTCCTGGCATAAAATGCAACCACAGCCTTACGTAGGATCAAGATCCTTGACCAAAACAAGCCTTCCTTTCCTGGTCTAGTGGTCTAAACAAGCTATTCTTTCCTAATTCCCACCGATTAGAAAGAACTTTCTCCCCCCCTTCCCCTTGTTCTGTTCCGTCTTGACGCTGTCACTGCAATCCCCCAGAGAGGAAACCAAATTAAGAGGTCCAATTACAGAAGTCTGTCTAGTCCAGTCCTCTATCAATACCAGACAATTTTCCGCATGGAAGTGATTCGTAATGAATTAAAGGGATCTAGTAATAAACATTGTCCAAATCCTTAAAACTTACTTGGAACTCTAGTGGTTCTCTCTTACCTTGTCATATTTATATTAACAATACAAGCACGGGACAGGTTTCGGTTTTTCAAGGTTCAATTTCTTTCAAAAGATATTTACGATTGAAGCGTTCAGATGTTAAACTGTCTACGGGATAATTTAAGCCGCTTACAAAGTAAGTGCAATGAGTTAGTGCATATCACTTTGCATTTTTGCTAATTTCTCGCCCTAAAAACATCTAATTAACGTGAAATTTTCACACATTACGTTGTGAACATATCAGATCACACCAATACACATTTTATTAATCATTCATCACTTTTTGCAGTTGTCAACAAAGTTATTAGATCCCTTTAAATATTAAAGTAGGGAAAAATGGAAGCTGACATCATTTAAGAAATTATAAGGAATTAATTAATAGTTCTTCCCCTATATATCTACTAAAACTTTGTGTCGGTTATGACATAAATATACAAGTACTATAGAAGAAAATGGCATCTGGCACCATTTTAGAAATGTAATAAGGAATTAATTAATGGTACTTCCCTATCCCCTATCCCTATCCAGATCTTTCTAAATTACAGATCCGTCCTGGTCGGAACTGGACACTTTTTGGCAGGGAAGTGATAGGTTATGAAATATATAATTAAAAAGAAAAATGGAAGCTCATGTAAAGAAGAAAGAATTACTTAATTAATGGTTCTTCCACTTTCAATGTAGATATAAATGGCAGTGCCACCCTTTCAGGACCTCTTTTGTTTTAATTCAAAAATTTACATTATTAATATTTGAAAAGAAAATGGTAGCTGAAGTAAAGAAGAAGGAATTCATTAATTAATGGTGCTTCCACTTTTGATGTAGATCTAACTTGCAGTGCCGTCCTGTCAGGAACTGACTTTTTCGGCAGGGAAGTGAAAGGTTATGAAAATCATTTTTAAAACGAAAAAAGGGAAAAACTGACAAAGACGAAGGAATTAATTAAAGGTTCTTGGGCGTTTGACGTAGATCTAATTTCGCAGTGCCGTCCTGTCAGGAAACTGACTTTTTGTGACATGGAAGCGACAGATTATGAATTAATCAGGTTTTGAAACCGATACAAAGTTGAAAGTGAATGTCATGCAAAGAGAAGGAATTATGAATTTATATTCTTCCACTTTTGAATTATGATCTAAATAGCAATAGGCAATAAAGTTAATTTGCTTGACTCTGCCATTTAGGATCAATGAAAGTTATTTTTTGACTTTTATTATTTATTTATGATATATACAAAACATCAAAATCAATTTTGAAACACTGTATGTGATGATGATCTATGGAGGTCTTGAACCTGCGTAGAAAGGTTCCATTTCTGCTAGTTTTTCTTTGCTGGACTCTTTTGCAGAGAGGCTAATAATGACTATGAATCAAAAGTTTATGTATGATTTGATCACATGAAGGAAACAAAACTTTTCATTCCCCCGCCTCCCACCTCCTCCATTTATCCTGATCTTTATTAAAAAGTTGTCTTTTTGGGTCCACTGTGGGAATATTTACCCTGTCTGGTGGAGCCTTGTGCATAAACAGGATCAAAGGGAGCCCCGGGATCCATATTTTAAAAAGGTTTTTAAGTCTAGACTATTCCCTACTTACTGGTACATACATAATTGTAACATTAATTCTTTTAATAAGCCCACCTCAATGATGCCTAACCCAAGGGATCGTCCTTAATGAAATGTAATACTATTGTTTTCAACTTCTTCATTATAAAGCTGTAACAAAAAAAAGGAGGGTGTGTTTTTCCCTTTTTTAAAACTATTTTTAGTCCTTGCTTCAGAGATAGACACTGATTTAAACAAAAACACGAAAAAACAAACAGACAAACAAAACCAGAGGAATTGCGCTTGTATGAAACTCAAGTTTTTATCCTCTTTGTTCTAAAGTTTCAACATACAGCAAAGGAGGGTGTGTTTTGTGAGTTTGCCCATTGTTTCCATTTTTAGTCCTTGCTTCAAACGTATACAGACGTACAGACACTGATCTGATGAAATGTGACGGGGTAAGATATTTGACATTTTCATCGCACCCCCTCTGCGAATTCAGCCGACAACGCGAGCTGTCATGAATACATTTTGCGACAAAGGCCGTAAGAGGAGGGGGTGGGGGCACTAGGGAGGAGAGGAAGGGGGACATTAGTGGGACAGACGGACAAAGAGGGGGGGTTTAAATATAGCCGGCTTTGACTTTTGAGACTCCCGATCATTTTTTGTTTTCGGGACCTCCGGCGACTGAGTTGAAGAACAACGCAAGATTAGGAAGGAGAGAGATTTTTTGCGGCAGAATCTTATGTTTTGACCAGTTTGAGGAATTATAAGATTATCCTGTCCGAGTTACGTGCGTAGCGTGTGGGGGATACTCGAAGGCAGTAATGTTATTTTAAAATGCAACTTCTGAAAAATCCCTATAGGAGAATCTTGGCTTGATTCCCACTTTAATACATAATTCAACTTCCAAAAACCTCATCCTTTTTTATTTTGTTTATTCAGAGTAACAGGAGAGCAAATAATCATGTAATATTTCCTTCTGGCAATCAAATGATGGAAAAACATGGATAATTTGTTTTTCTCAACATTCTTACTGAAAATATCTTGTTGCTTGGCAACACGAGGGCTGTATGTAAACAAATGTCAACAAAAAACATATTTCTCAATGAAGAATTATTTTGAAATCGTCGTTATTTACTTAAGATTATTACTATCTTTCAATTTCAAACCAAACAACGAAATGCTGTCGAAGCATGCTACAAAGGGAAAAGAAAGATTGAGATATAAAAAGCATCATCATTTTGTTTAATGCAGTAATTCTAATATGATGTCATAATTGGCACAATCCCTTGATGTGATTGACTGATTCCGAGGTTGCATTCTTGTGTGCTCTCAATGGAAAATGCACCATTAACCAGAGGACCTGTTTATCCCAAATTGAGCGTGATATTTTTAAAAAGCGAGAGATAAACCATATATATAGTTACGAGTGCAGCCACTGTGCGTGTCAAACCATCCCGTTTTTCCCCCCGACATGCATAATGGAGCAGACACTGGAATTGATCTTCGGACAATACGTTCTGCACACGTGAGCAAGAAGTATGCAGACGAAAAATGGGAACACAAAAGATGATAGACACCGCGGAGCAATGAAAGATAGAAGAAGAATAAGAGAGCAACAAACAAAAATATGAGTACAACAGATGAGATAGACATCACAAATGAGATATAGATTAGAGGAAGAAAAAGAATGCGGGGGCAGAATAGAAAACAAAAGGGAATTTTTCTGTTTTTCCGCAGCGAGATCTTTTGTTTAGTAGTAATAGAGACCCCGTGAAGTCATTATGAAAGGAAGATATTTTTAATGACGTTGGGCAAAGTGAATGAAAATAGAAAAATATTGCATTTATGAATATGACATGCTGCATTATCTTACTTATATACAATTCAGCACCAATGACCCATATCATGACGCAGAGGTATTTGCGGCCTTTTGTCAATACTGTATTTTCTTTTTAATATTGGAATCTTTCAAAATTCTAGAACTTCTCTGTTTGCATTTATTATGATTTGCTAATATTTTTATTGCCCCCTAGAAATATTTGTTAAACCCATTATTAAAGATGATTTAATTTGACTATAACACGCATTCTCCATAGACCCCAGCCAGAGTATTTCGGGGACCAGTCCTGAACGGGTTAGTCTGTACATTTTCTTACTGGAGGGGGTTGATTGAGTGTATGTGACCGGCTCTAGCTAAATCAGGCCCATGTTGCCAACTCGCATTTTGCCGAACTTGGCTTTAAAGTGAACAAATGTATTCTTTTTTGCACATCAAACAAAAAATTGAACTGACCATAATTATAACAATTATTGTCATATCTCAAGATTTTAAAAAATCAAAATGAAAGCTAGTGACGAGTCTTTTCAAGTAGTATATAACAAATCTCAAGTTTAATTTCTCACCAACAAGTGCCTGATTTTACCAGAGAGGGTCACATATTTGTGGTTTGTATGCATCTGGACTCTTCTGAGAGCCACAATCCTTGAAGCCTTTTTTGCAATTCACCCTGGAGTCAGTTTTATCAAACAAAGAAGTATCAATAATTCAAAAAATTACCATGGCAACCGCAATCCTTGAATCTGACTCTGCTAGAAGTCACGCTGTAAATGTGGTTTGCGTTTGATTTTGAGTTCTTTCTTTTGCGTCAGCCCTCGTTAATAAGTAATCGGTGCTGCCAATTTACTACTCTCAATTTCACCCATTTATTCCTAGAGATGGAATAACTGCAAATGAATAATTAAATAGTATGCTTGGAAATTTTTAGTTTAGAAAGAAATAATCAATTCAATTCAGGTATACCTTGGACCTTGTTAAAATTATCATCATGATGAGTTAAGTATCACTGTTGTTATTTGTAAGAGCATGGTTTCAGTGGGTCTTGTATGTAAACTGGTTTCTAAGTTGATTACCTGGCTTATCTTAATAGGATCTGTCAAATAAGGTACAGCTTTTGATGGGTAAATCTGCTTTTTGCTTTAAAAGAGGAGATACTTACATCATTTGAGTGTTGTTGGGTTTACAAAAGAAAATTATATCAATTGTAACCAAACAGCTGAATTACAGATATTTTACAAAAGATGAATGAACAAACTAACCCTAGGTCCATTTAATATGTATTCATTTCAGAACCCCCTGCAAATCAGTCCAAGATCTTATCTAAGCCTAAGGTGTGAAATTGAATAGAAAATTTGGGTGCAAAAAAATCTGCACAGAACTTTAAAATACAACAACATTGACCCTACTCCATGGTTTGTATGTTTCTGATTCAGTGGTAGAGGCATTTATACTGTACATAGATGTGTAATTGTTTAAACAGTATATAGTTATATAACACATATCTATGACCACACAGCATTCATCATATTCCCATAAACCTCCTTGGATAAACAAAGTCCCAAATGTCAACGTATTCTGGTTATAGAAATTACGTCAAATGTAGAGGGGAAATTAAAAAATTTGTTTTGCTGCGTTGAAAAGTTCAAGCCCAGACAAGTATGATTGGATGTATTGTTGAGTATACATGATCCCCCGTAGCCCTATTTATTCATTCCTGTTATGCGCATTGTGAATGATGACAACTATAGGGAGTGAATTCAATGCATTCAGAATTGACTTTTTAAATGACGTGTTATTACCCCCCGAAAGTTACAAATATTCCAACAATTTAGATTTTTCTCCCCTTGTAAGCATTTTGATTGACGCTACATGTACATGTATTGTAGTAGTAACACGCGAGATCTAGGTAGATGACCGATACGATCTAGGTATTTTTCTTCTGGTGAGAAAATGTTGTTCAAATATTATAGTTGTACCCAATTTTCTCACAACTTAAAAACGGTTATTACTATTGGATGTCCATAGAATTAACATATTGCACACAAGGTTCTGTAGTACATGGGCTAAACACTTTGCCAACATTGCCAAACCTTTTCATAATGACAATAGCTACAACTATTTCTGCATAACGATTGTTTTTAATTGCAGCATGAAAGCTGAACAACACAATTTGTTGAGACAAATTGATAAATAGAGATTCTTTTGCCAAGAGTATTTTAAATTATTTTATATAGTCAGAGACTTGGCGGCCAAGAAATGAATTAAGGCCACTACTTCATTCATGAATAGGCCTATGATTTCATTGTTAGGGTAGTAACTGACCCTACTAGGGACCAATGCTGTAGTATTTAAAAAAAAAAATTATTTGATAAAGATTGAGTTAACTTTTTTTTGTCTTTCAAATGTTTATATCAATTTACTGACATATATTCAACAAGTTGTGCATTTGACTGATAACATGGAGACAAACTGTTAATTAAACTGTTCCTGATAAATACAGTAACATTCAATGCTTGCAATCCATCCTGCATACATTATATGTTGCTATGTCAGACATTCTGCAGGCAAGCTTTCAGGTTGCCAGGGGCAACCTTTATAAATAGGATACACATCGATTTGATCAAATTTGGATAAGTTAGCGAATCAGTCTGTTGTGGAATCGTGACCAAACTTTGTACTTTTTTTTGTTCACTGTCATATCTGTAACAATGATTAGTGAAAGGTCACACAACTGTAATCCCAGATTTGCTCTTTTCTCAGAAAGCTTAGCATTGACTTTTTACATTGTTTGCATGATTTACTTTGGTACATGCGGTAAACCATTAGCCGTGATCAAGAGGCGTAGCTTCATCTCTGTGTGTGCCCCCCCCCCCCCCCCCCCTCCACACAAATAATTATTGAGAAAATACAAACAGAAGGGGCATTCAGAAATGCATAGAACATGCCATAAGTAAGCCCACACGATTAACATAATAACAACAATTAATCACTAATGGTTATTTCATACCCCCCTTATAATACAACCATCATAATGCTTCAGGTTGTTCGCAACAGCATTTTTATGCATACTTTTATAAGGCCAGTTCTGTCTAAATATCTTGAGATAATTTTTGCTTCAAGTTCATGTATATTACCACACTATCAGACATACAGAACACAAACAGGTATGGCAGCTGATATCACACCTCTGAGTGATATTAACAGCTTTGCAATTTGTCCGCCTACTAAACAGTGAAGAGAATGCACAGGGGTCTCTGGATGATTCAGTCCCCCGAAATGCTAAAAAGTGCCCCTGAAAAATCATATACACTGTAAAGGGCCCCTGTAATTTGACATACACTGTATAGAATTTTGTTTTCTTTTTCAGAGTGTTAATCTGATGTAGGGTTTAAAAGTAGCCCCCCACAAATAATTTTGTTTCCCACTCTGATACAAAATATTACCATGTACCTTTAAACATGAATTGCCCGACAACGAAGTGGCATGCATGACGGACAGGCGGGTGCCACCATAGCTAGACCCCAATCAGGTGGCTTCCAGCCGAAGGTCTGTGGTTTGCTGGTGGAGGTTTGTGGATGGCTTGCACGCATCCACCTAATTATAGCTTAGGGGGGGGGGGCATGGAGAGATCACTGGCTGAACATTCGTGACGTCATTTCACTCACTGATGCGCTCCTCGTTTACGTTAGGTTTTAAGTACTTTTTCCTTGGCATGTGGCCATAAAACTGTGTTTACTTAATAATGAAAGTGTTTTTATGTGCGTGTGTGTGCGTGCTTTGAGATGTGTTGTGAAATGTAATTTTGTTTACATGTATGTTTGTTTACATCTATTTCTATGTTTTATGTTTTTGTTTTTTCTTCACTTGTTTTTGCTATTTCACTCGCTGATTTGCTTGTTTATGTTATTATTTTATTTAAGTATAAAGCATGTGGCCATAAACTGTGTTTACATACATGTATAAAGTGTTATTGTGCATTGTGTGTTGTAATTTAAATATTGAAAAATTAATGTTTGACTGATAATTGCCCTCTTTCATTTGAAAACAAAATATATGTAGACTTTATTTTAAAAAATAAAATTGAAGTGACAGTGATATAATATTGATGATGTTAATATATATTCATTGTCAAATGAAACAGATGTTTGGAGAAAATACATGACACATGTGTATTAACGTATATGGTCTACGTGCATGCGTAAGTTAGAAATCCGGAAGTACTGGCATTTTTTCCCATCCATCCACCAAAGTTATGAGAGTTGGTAAATTGAAGATAATAGTGTCGTCAGGAAGGAGATAACATTTGGTTAGGAATTGATTTTATCTCGAGCCGAGCGATTAAAATGTAACTCGACTCTCGCTTGCGTAAAACAAGGTGATGGAGGGTCGACGATGGCTTTCTAATGAAACTTATCTTATTAAGGAGCGAAGACGTAAGTGTGAAATAGAAGTAGTACAGATGTACCTTGAGTAGAAATGGAAATCAG
This sequence comes from Echinarachnius parma, assembly GCA_037951105.1. Taxonomy (NCBI): domain Eukaryota; kingdom Metazoa; phylum Echinodermata; class Echinoidea; order Clypeasteroida; family Echinarachniidae; genus Echinarachnius; species Echinarachnius parma. The sequence continues at coordinate 53,408 of JBAMJV010000889.1, read as the reverse complement.
GAGTAGAAATGGAAATCAGGAGTAGAAATGGAAATCGGGAGTAGAAATGGAAATCAGGAGTAGAAATGGAAATGGGGAGGACATAGTAATCACAACATTTTTACCATGACTTTGTATAAGACTCTGAACATTACTAGGAGAAAATAAAATCGGATAGAAAAAGCAGTCTTGCAATTTATTCTTGCATTTGGATTTATATACTATCATTATGATTTTCATCATCGTGGTCATATCATTATAAATACTAAGCTATTTTTTTATAACACAAATAAGCAGTTTTCAACATTTTCCAATTATATAATATATAAATTAACATTTTTGGAAGTGGCCCAAGATAATCATATGGGGAAGGTTCAAGCAATTAGTGACTTTGACCTGCATCCCGCCAGGCTCCGCTATGTATGTATTCAGTGTCGCATCATTAATTTACACCGTGAATGAATTACGACCCTCCTTGACTGTCGACGCATGGCGTACATATGGACGTCCTTCTCTGGTATCTAAAAGGGCCGTTGGCAAGTGCATTACGTTTTTTGTTAAAGGGTATACATTCGTTATGGCTTCACACTAAAAATATCTTTGAAAACCCAAGTGATTGACAATATACAAACATGTTGGTGGATGTAATGACACAATGATGCACATGTGGGACTGTGATGTAACATTACAAATATGAAGGGCTGCCAATTTCAGCCATTTCTCGGTCAGTTTTTCTCATATGAAGACATTCAATCATTTTAAAATTATTTCTATTAAACAAAATTGTAAATATTTTCAGTTTTCCCCACCTGTTACACGCAATAGTGTAATAAATTTGAGGCACCTACTGGACCACAACATTACATCCACTTTCAAGTAAAATGCCGGGAGGCAAATTAGGGGTTTTCCCAATTCCCCCATCCCTTGTTTACATCATTTTGTATCTGACAAGTCTGTAATAATTTCATTTTCCCAGGGCTAAACCACAATTGAACCTCCCCTTTAAAGGGACTTAGTAACATTGTCCAAATCTTAAAAATCCAATTGGAATTCTAGCGGTTCCCTCATAAGCATGGGACAGGTTTCGGTTTTTCAAATTTCCCTTTCGTTAAAAAGATATTTACGATTGAAGTGTTCAGATGTTAAATTATCCACTGGACCGCGGAAACCGTGTACAAAGTGAGTTGCAATGAGTAAGTGAATATCACTTTGCATTTTTGCTCATTACTCGGCCATATAACGTTCATTTAACTTGAAATTTTCACACAACACCCATTGGACATATGAGATAACAACAATATACATTGTATCAACCACTCATCACTTTTGCACATGTCAACAGAGTTACTAGATCCCTTTAAGGTATAGCAGTAAAAGGCTACGGGGCAAGTGCAAGGTTTTCCTGCTAACGTAAAGGGCTGCCAGGCAAGTTCAAGTCAGCACCGTGGACGCCGCACGCAGGCACGCACGCAGGCACTCCCCCTACCTACGTCAGTATCACCTATCTGTTGATGAAGCGACTCCACCAGCCACCGTGCACTTGTGACCCCCCCCCCCCCACCCCACCCCCAATAGCGGTAGAGTGCAATTTAGTCGTGTGCGCATCACTGCTTTGCAAGGTCCTTTCCATTATTGCTCGTAAATGGCGGTAGCGATCCCCCCCATCGTGCGTCACATGCAATGTCAACTGCGTTATTAAAATCCATTGCATAATGAGCTTTTCTGCGCTGCCTGGTTCGCAAGTACAAAATCATCATGATACCAGTATTTGAGGAGGGGGGCGGGGGCGGGGGGGGGGGGGGGGGGGGGTACGTAGGGTATTGGGTTAAACTAGCAATATAACATCCAGTACACAAAATAATTACCGCTATTGAAAAAAAAATATATAGCTTCATGGGTTATTCCCTTTTTAAAATGATAACAATAAAACGAAATTAGGATAATTATGCAGTAATTTATAATATACAAATTTGAATAATGTATGAATAGTAAATGCACATTCATTTTGCACACTGTTTGTATGTTGTTTATGATAGGTCCGATGTTTTAACATATTGAAATCTTTCTGAAGCTTTTACCAGTAATGTGTGTGTATACTTGTAAACATGATGTGCAAACATTGTTACAATAGTTCTGGGTTTTCGAATTGCTAAATAATGCGCATTGTCATTCAGTTTGATAGGTGACATATTTATTGTGATGAGCAAGGCCGGTCTGCCAATGTCACTCAATTCATTTTGTTTTATTATCCTGATGAATGATCAAATTTACACAATATGATGGTGACTTATAAACAGGAAACATATATTCTCTTTGCTTTCACACAATTTGATGGTGACATATACAGTACAAATAGGACACATATTATTCTCTTTGTTTTTAAATTGCTGGAAAGATATCAAATGATGTACGATTGTCCCATCCATCAGCCAGAATATGGCAGTACTTTAAATAGTTTTCAGTGTTTCATGTATCCTATGCTTTGATGGATTGTACAGTTTGATAGTGATCAATGATTGTGATGCTCAGACGACATTGATGGCATTGACGTGTCATGGACATCCATTTACACAGCCAGGTTTCAATTCATAATATAGAATGAAACACTTTGTAGTTCTACTAAAATGATTTCCAATTGTGCAGGTTCACGGTTCGCACTTTCATACACATTTTTAGAATTCTCATCAGATGATTAAATTTAACGCTACGTTATATTCGTAGTCCACAGATAACATTTTACACTCGTGTACGTAGGTGGTCTTTATAAACAGGTTCAATTGCATTTTAGACTGCGTTTTACAGAATGAATATAAGCAGTCTTTATAAGCAGGTTGTCTCTATAGACAGGTGGTTGCTAAAACAGGTTTGACAATAATGACATTCCTATGTATACTTGGGGCACTAGGGGTTAGCAATGGGATAAAGATTGTAATGCATATAGGGATGCTATACCCGCGGTTTGCCATCTTGAAATAAGCAAGTTCGTGCGCACTGAGCAACACTGATGCAGTGTGTATTACGCACCGTGCCCAAGTGGTTCGCAAGATGGCACCGCGCATCTGACAAATCCGAACTACCTTTAATGTTGTAGATGCTAGAAAAAGTCATCACAAATGCTCTGTATCCTCTCGCAAATTGTATTCTACATTTTAAATTATGTTATTCTACATTATTTTGATATATAAGGAGGGATGGGGAAGCTATTTTTATTTTAGTGACATCAGGAATTAAATTGTGTGTTGATCTTTCCGTACTCGACAGCCAACATCAAAGGGATATTAAAAGGAAGTACCCATATTAGCCGGGTCTTCCAGTGAATGAATTCCTGGAAGAGGGAATTATCTTGAAATAGATGCCGGCTGCTCTGCAGTTATTGGCATCATGTGCACCAAGTTGTATGATACATTAGCATTAATGTACCGTACTGACGTCTTTTGCATTACAAAACATTATTATGTATTTCTATGTGTATGTGGCCTGCTGATGATGCGCTTGCTTTCTTTGCTAGCGCCCGCCGCCGTTATAGAATGGTATACCCTTGACATTTATGCATTGTGGAGAAAAATTAGCTTTTCTTCGATTGGAGGAAGGAAAAATGAGGAGTTGCCTTTTGCTTTGTACTGTCTAGATGAACGGAGGCATGTATGCCATATTGTTGAAATGATACGGAAAGTCACAATGTGAATAATAACCCATTCCTTATTTAATATGGTAATTCCCATACATTTGATACTTGATTATTCTTCAAGGTTCATGAAGACAAAGGGTTAAAGGGATAGTTGAGTTTTGGTAGAGAGGGCGCTACACAAAATAATTTTTTTGTGAGATAATGAAAAACTGAGTGTCAAATTTGAAAGAGCATACAATTTTAAAGGCAGAATAAACTTTATTTGATCAAAATCGGTTCAGAAACGGCTGAAATATGCATAAACATAACCATTTGTAATAAATGTGGGGCCCCACAAGTATTCGATAATTTTGAACCAGCCATTAAAATTCGATTTAAAATGCTTCCTCTTTTCAAAAATTTTCAAAAGAGGTTTTTAGATAGTTGTTGATAATCTCTCTATCTATAATCTCTATAATATCTATAAACAGCTCTTTTTGAATGATAACAGGTTTTTTACTTAGTCGTTTGTAATTTTTTAATTCCTTTTGAGCATGGTGGAGTTATAACTATTAGTTTGTAATGTAATGGTGCAGGTTTTGGTTACTAAAATTCAGTTTGACTAAAACTGTACTCTCTCTACCAGAACTCAACTATCCCTTTAAAGACAAGACCAAAGAGAAAGTGAAAGATGTAGACTTGAAAGTGTGGGTACATATGAGACAGAAGTGAGTGCTGGAGGACAGACTGTGTGGGTGATGTATAGCACTGGCAGAAAAGGAATCAAAAGAATCAATTTGAGTAATTCACTTCTCTTCTTTTTTTTTGGAAGAAGCAAGTTGAGGAGCGGAATTAGGTGAGGGATTGAGAGAGAATAAAGATTGGAGGGTAACATTAGGGTTAACATTGGTGGTGAATGAAGAGCATTAAAGAGGTCATTTTGAGAGGGGTTAATCTTAAAAAGAGAAGAATGAAAAGATCGGAAAGTGGAGATATACTACAGACAGATTTGTTTAAAGATGGGGAAATATGAAGAAGAGCAGAAGGGAGAAGGAAAACAGGATGCAAGAAGGAGCATAGGATGCAAGAGGAGACAGAGAGGATGCGGACTAGTGGAAGAGGAGGATGAGAAAAGATGAAGCAGGGCAGAAGAGAGAATGAGAACTGGATGCAAGAGGAGACAAAGAGGATGAGGACTAGAGGAGGATGAGAAAAGATGAAGAAGGGGAGAAGGAGAGCATGATGCAAGAAGAGCCAAAGAGGATGTGGACTATAGGAGGAGGATGATGATAAAAAATGATGAAGGGGAGAAGGAGAACAGGATGCAAGAGGAGACAAAGAGGATGTGGACTAAAGGAGGAGGATGAGAAAAGATGATGAAAAGATGAAGAAGGGGAGAAGGAGAGCAGGATGTAAGAGGAGACAAAGAGGATGTGGACTAGAGGAGGATAAGGATGAGAGGATGGGGTAATGAGGATGCAGACCCATGCCTCACCCATCCTGACATCTTGAAGTGAGATGGAGCCGACTCTTAAACTCGCGTCCCAGTTTAGACCTCCGACTTGGAAATGGGGGGACAAACGGATTGAGTTTAGAACTTCGACGTGACATACATGTCGGGGCCAATAAGATGGAGACATGAAATGTGGAAGGTTTTTTTTTTTTATTCGTCCCAAATCCTAGAAAATAATTCGAACTTGAACAGAAGGGAGAGCTTGTGGGGCCATAAGATAGGAAATGAAATGTGGCAGGGTTTTTGTCTGATTCGTCCCAAATCCCAGAAAATACGGCAAAGTTGAAAATAGTGGGCAGCTATTAGAATTCTGCCATTAAAATATGGACAAATGAGTTGAATTCAGACTTCTGACGCGACATACATGTCCAGGGGCAAAATGATTGAAGTTTAGAATCTAACAGTAAATGTTGTTTGGGTTATCTTTGATTGCACCCCAATTTCTAGAAAATTATTGGAATTTGGGAATAGGGGTGAGCTGCAAATTATGGATTACAAATGGATTACATTCAGAATTATAACATGAAAATGGGGCAAATCAATGAAGTTCAGAATTCTGATATGGATATAGGAAAGAAATTGGGAATGGGAGTTTGTTTCCATTTGTGATCCAAGCAAAGAATTAAAAACTTGAAAATGGGGGGACAAGTATAAAGAATTCTGGCTTCAAAAAGAGGGACAAACCTATTTAATTAAGAATATGAATGTGACAAAGGGGACAGACCTTTTGGTTTCTGAATTTATATGCTCTGGATGGCCAAGGGAAAAGGAGGAGCGAGGTTATTTCAATTTGTAATCCCAGCAAAAATTATAACTCAAAATTGAGGGTAAGCTAATAAATCTGATATGAAAAAAGGGGGCAAGAAGGATATTGAATTCAGAATTCGGTCAGGGGGGAAAATGGGACAAACCTTCGGAGTTCACAATTCTGCTAGAAAGCCAGAAAGGTCTCAAAATTAGGATGAGAGAGGTTTTTCGTCTATGGTCACTCTATATAGCTAACCTTGCAGTGATATAACAGAGATTTTAAACCCTAAACCTAACCGTAGGGGTTCCTTATCTTTAAATAATTACATCTTATTCTAACTCGTAACTTTCACTAAAACAAAATGTTGTGTCAATGGGAACACTAAAAAAAAATATATATACTGTATATGAAGATATGGAACGTAACACATGCATGCACTCCTAAAGTAGCACTCTCTGGAATACTCCCAAGGGAGTGGAAAGAGTGCACAGTAAGTGCTGGCTTGGTTGTGGGTGTGTTTTCGACGACTGAGGTAATAATATTAGACTCGGGTCCGTCTTGGACGACAGTGCAAACTGCATAAGCGAGGAAGCAGCTTACCTGGGTTAACAAACCTAATCATTATCATTAACTCATAACCAGTCTAAACCTTACCCTAACCCTAAACCATTAACTTAGCCCTATTACAAAAAAGATAACCTGGCAGTGAACTCTCACTCCAGACCAGTGTCCATCCTTGCCCCCTGCATCGCATCCATGGCTGGACATCGTTCATGCTCATTGCTCATGCTGCCATGGTTTGAGGGGTCAGGGACAAATTAATGAGCATCCAGTGAGAGAGGTTTTCCCCCTTTTTAGTTTTGATCAATCTCCAGAGGTTCTCTCTGCCAGACTGGTTTTTACACATTCTACATCTCTGCCTATCTCGCACTTACATTCGCTGTTATATCCTTTCAATTTGCCCTTTACCTAACTTTCCGTAAGATATATCTGTCCTTTTCCTCTTTTCTCTTCCATTTACCAATCTCATCTCGTATCATCTGTTTGTCTAACTCTTACTCTCACTCTCCCTATCCTTTTTTTATCTGCCAATTCCTATCTTATTTGTTTCCATTCCTCCCATCACATATATTGTATCTTTCTCCTTTTCTCTCTTTTTTTTTCCTTCCCATTTCCCCAAACATGTCTATTAACTTATTCTTGCCTGGATCGTTCTCTTTACTAACTTCACTCATTCTCCCCCTCTCTCTCCTTTTCTACTATTCTATCTTTCAAAATTGTCTTTTCTTTCTGTTTGTAATGTACCCATCTTCTGTAGTTCTCTTTCTCCTTCTTTCCTCTTGCCCCTTTTTGTTCTCATTTCCCCATCTCGTCTCTCCCCGTCTACCTACCTCACACTCTTTTTGAAAAGTCAAGGTCAATCAGCCAGTTGATTGAAGGTTGAGAGATGAGTTATCAGCCGGGTAGAGATGATAAATGATTCCGCTGCCAGATAGCTGGAGATGGGCAAAGATTTTCTATACTGTGGTAGGTTGCAGCCACAGCCACTGCCAATGCATGCTCCTTGAAGCACGGGGACCATTTTTTCCATCTGTACGTCTGAACATCTGTGTGTAGTATCTTTCTATCTCTTTCTCTCTCCCTCATTCTTTCTTGTTTCATCTTTTGTCCATGTGGTTTCCAAAGATACAGGTATAAAAACCCATAAAGGTTCCAGTAAAGGTCTTCAATAGACATGTAGGTCTGTGGCCATTTGGAATTTTGGGGGTTGAATATGGGTTCCTTTAAAAAAAAAAATTTTAGCCTTAATTTTCTGTCAATCTATTTCCCTTTCTCCTTTCAGTTCATTTATTCAGTAACATATAAAACATGTGATGATACAATTATCTTTGCCAATCTGGTTTTCTTTCATATTCTCTGCCTATTTGTCTGTTTCACAATTTCTATTCCATTTCACTTTCAACTTTTCTCTTACTATCTCTTTCTCTCTTGTGTCTCTGTATACCTTTGCTTGTGAACTTTTGTATTTCTGGGCCACTAATTTGATAGTGTAGATGCTCTTCTTCTCTTGAGTTATTGCCGTAATGAGCGAGACCTTGGCAAGAAGACGGAATCGATTTCGTCAATTTCAAGAACATTGTGAGTGTTCCCTCGTTGCACCGGGCGCAAAAGAGAAAAGCGACGCTAACATACGTGGACTCGTTAAACGGTTTCCCCCGTCCTTTTCTCTCGTTGGCCCCCAACTTTCAATCCGTTCTAAATTATTTGAATCAGGAGATGCACGCACTTGTTCTTTTATATCGTGTGCACTTTGGAGAAGAAAGAAAATGTGGCGTTGAAGAGAATCAATGTTATCTCTGTCCTGAGTAATGCAGCGGATTTGTATTTGCTATGTTTTGTTATATAAAGGGCATTTCAATATTGTTAGAGGTTGGGACATTGCCGTTATAATTCAGTATAGGAAATTGAAATAGAACGGGGATGGAAAAGAGAATGAAATAGGATGGAAATGTACTTGGTAAATATGGAACATTCATTCTAGTTAAAAGACCATTTTAATGTATGCCTTACCCTGAGTCCAGGAGTTGTAAACTTGTTCAAAGTGTAAATTTATCATGACAAAAAGGAATAGGAGAATCTAAATTATGAGTGAAATGGGTGAGAGACAAACCTGATGAATATGGGACTTTCTTTGCATGCAGAATGTATTTTAAATTTTCTTGGAAGCCACCTTTAAAAAGGGATAAGAAGATGAAAAAACAAAGATAACAGATCAAAATACTATTGGAAATTTGTTTTAAATGTAATTCATAAATATATGACATACATAACATAGAGATTGTACTTGCAATGTTCTTGGAAGCCATTTTGAAAAGGGAAAATTAGAACATGAAAATACATAAAGAGAAGAAATTGAAATGAGTTTAAACCTGGAATTTATGAAATATATAATTGATCAGGTATTTTATGAGGATGAAATGTTTTTTTTGATGTTCTTGTTGAAGGTCAAGGGTTTGAATAAAGGGAAATCAGATCATGAAATAAACATGAATAGAAGAGATTGAAAAGAGAATAAAATGGAAATGAAGAGCAGTTGATAAATATGAGGTCAAAAATGTATTTCAATGTTCTTAGAAAAGGAAATTGGAACATGAAACAAACATTAGACAGAATATTGCATTGGGAATGGAATGTAGTTGATAAATAGAGGACATTAGTTTTTTTCTATTACTTTCTGGGAGTTTGCAAGTAAAAAAAAAAAAAAGCAAAAGAAAGACAAATAGATCATGATGAAAAAAGAACATTAAAATAGGGAGATTGAAGTATGATTGAATTGGGAATGAAATGCGCTTGATAAATTTAGGATATTCAAGAGAAAGATCACCTGTAAATATAGGGCGCACGTACAGAAGAGACGGATCGCCCGCTGTGGGCACGGGTGGTATAGGTAGGTAGTCCTTTCTTTCCCCCCACCGCCTAATATAAAGTTCAAGATAAAAATGCGGCTGACAAGTACGATAACCTGGAAATCTAAATGCACATACGTGCTCGGATCGTTGTCGTGAGTGGGTTATGAATTGCCGTGTCTGTCGCAGATGACACAATGTTTTTCATGTCCCATATTATTTGATGCAAAGCTGGGCAAAGCATGAGCCAGATTTGTTTGGAGGGGTAAAAAAAAAGAAGAAGAATGTTCGCCGCCGGATCAAATTTGCCTCACATCCAGGCTTTTGGATATACAGTCAAACTTGTCTATAAAGGTGACCCAAGAGAGACAAAAAATGGTGGTCTTTATCAGCAGGTGGTCTCTATAGACAGGTTGGCTGCATTCTAGGGAGTTGAGCATAGTGGTCTCTATATAGAGACAGGTGTTCTTTATAGTATACAGGTGGTTGTAAGAGCAGGTTTGCCTTTATTACTTTCCAACATTTTCAAGCTTTTCTTGTGATAAATGTCCTCGCTGTAAAATTAAAAAAAATTGTATCTAGCAAGTCTACCAGTGCATGATATGAATGGCTGTGTTACTTACGGTCTACCTATTGTACACATGCTGGTGTCATAAAGCAGAGAGGTAGGAGGGTCTAAGGATATCAGATACGCCCGGATGGAAACTGATAATAGGTAGAGTGTGGGGATGAGACTATCAGGCTATGCAATAGAATACATGTATTGACCTATCTGTTGGGTTATCGTTTACGTGTTCAGGACTGATTGATTTTGCTATAGCATGTATTCTCCATAGACACTAGCGAGAGTATTTTTTGGGGTCCAGTTCTGAAAGGGTTAAGGCAAAAGTCAAAGTCAATTTTAGATGGGTGGAGAATATCAGACATGATGAGATGGAACCTGAAAATGAAATAGGTAGAGTGTGGAGATGAGACTACCAAGCTATAATATGCAACAGAATGTATTGACCTATCTGTTGGGTTATCGTTATAAAGGCAAGATGCAAAGTCAATTTCAGATGGGTGGAGAAACCTTGGGATGATTTGCGTCAAAGCTGGGTTTTTCTAGGGCTGTGCACTATTTATGAGGCAACTATATAGTTTCTCCTCGTGTTCCCATTTTATTTCGTAGTTTTTGCTGTACTTCGTTCCGCATTGAAACGGAATAATGGTACGCGGGGGTTTGATCGTCGACATAGATTAAACTAAATAATAAGTAACGATGCAAAAGTTTAATGAATGCATCGCTTATACCTTTACATGCACATGATAATAAAAGGTTCAATTGTAAATGAATTTTCCAGGGATGTGCGTTACATTTCCCCAAATATTATTCCATTATTTGAATTCCTTTCAGCATGACAATGGAACAGTGTCATGTGTGGGCGGGAATCATTGGCACAGATACACTGAATAATAAGTAACAGTAAGAAACTTTAACCAGTAAATATTTCCACCTCATTTCATGCACATGGTATATAGCTCAAGGTTCAAATGTACATCTTTCCTAGGGATGTGCACTATATAATCCATATCGAGATCCCTAACCAACCCCCTTCAACATTTGTATATCCATTTGGATGCACAGAAAACAACTCGCTAAAAACCACCCTAAAAAGAAACTGCCTTGGACCGAGACTACTCCCCTATATATACCAGGCGCTGGGCCATAATTGTCCTCTTTCATTTGCGACGCCTTAGAGACAGTCACGCTGAAAATCGCGCTCTTACATTTGATTCTAAGAATTTTCGTAGCAGTCTACAATCTAAAGTAAGACCGTTCCTTTTCTATCTATCAGTGTAGCGCAATAACCCTATTTGATTTGTAAGTCCTTGGACCTTGTCAGAAGCGATTTTGAGACCATTTTCGGAGCTTTCTGTTAGGTTTTTCTGGCGCTCCGTTGGTGGTTAAGAAAATGACGCATGCGTGAATTTTCGGACGGCTCGCTGTGGGAGTGTTCCCCCGGAGTTACGGGCGAGATTCGGTCCGAGTTTTCACTCTCAGTTGAATTTTTTCTCGGGGTCTTATACCTCGGGTCATGTATAAGATTGATTTTTATTTGGGCTTGCTCGGCCCCCTCGTTCGGGGGGTCTTGCGTCTTGGCTCGTGTATAATGTTGCTTCCTCTCTTTCCATGGCCGTCAATCATTTCGGAGACGTTGTGCTCGATTCATGAATGATGTTGAAAGTTTTTTTATTTTTTTTAAAATTTTTGATGTCATGTTCGTATTCTTGCATGCCCGCCATTTTGTTTTTATAACCTTGTTGTGGTGTGTGTTGGCTCGACCTCGGGGTCGTGGCTTGTCCTTTATTGGCCTTTGTTTTGTTGAGGGGGGGTGGTGCCTCGTCGGGGTCACCATGGGTTGAAACATGTGTTGGGGAGAGGTGGTGTCGGGGTTCTTGGCCCTCCACCCCCTTCCCCCCCCCCCCTCCCACCCCCCCCTCCCCCACACTTTAAAAAAAAAAAAAAAAAAGTGCGGGGGTGCCCTCGAAGGGACAAAAAAAAAAAAAAAAAAAAAAAAAAAAAAAAAAAAAAAAAAAAAAAAAAAAAAAAAAAAAAAAAAAAAAAAAAAAATAATTGAGTGCTTATGGGGGGATGCTAACCTCTCTTTTTTCCTTTGGTTTTTTTTTTCTTACCTTGTTCCTTTGTGCATCTAGGTATGACATCGGATGATGGTTGGGTGGACGTCTTGTCGGCCTCGTCCGGCGAGGGTCACGAGACGGGGAGTTTGAGGCCGGGTTCCCTTCCCCCGGGGCGTTCAATGTCGGTTCCGGGGGAACCAAATTTAGAATCCTGTGCTACTAATTCGCGCCTCACGGATGGGCGAAGCAGTAGCTGTGGCACCCAGGGGTATCCTATGGCTAGAGGTTAGTAGGGTCCCCTGAAGACGGTCCCCCTATCATCGTAGGGCCCGGGGATCGTGGCGTCAGCCGGGGTGACGTCCCCGGTTGTAATTCGCCTATGATGTCCGGCTTTGGCCACGGTGAGCAGTTCAAGACTCGGGCCATTTCTCACCGCACACGTAAGTCCTCTCGCAAGCCGGGTAAGTCCGCTCTTTCCATAGCTTTTGACGGGCGCGGGACACCGCGCCCGGTGCACTCGAAACGTCGCACCCAGCATGGACGAGTGACTTCTTCTCCCGGGATTCCTGACCGAGGGAGGCCAGTCCCCTCTGGACCAGGGGTAAGTCCCATGACGTGATTCCTTCGCTTAGAAGTAAACCGCTTATCAGGCTGACAAGCGGTATGATATTTCAGGTCTCAAACCTGCATCGTCTAGATTTGTATTATTGTTGTCACTTCCCTATTACTAGCCCCTCTCTCGGTGGTAGCACTGGGCCTCGGGGTCAGTTAACACAATTGGGATTGTTGTCAGTAGTTGATAGAATTGTTAGAAACCGATAGGAATGTGACCGAGTTGAGTACCACGGTGGTGGAAATCTAATCAGCGCTTCGGCCGTTTTTTCGTGTTATTTATAGCGCGGCCCCCTCGGAGGGGGCCTTTGCAGCAGCGCTCCGCCCCCCCCCCCCCCCCCCCCCCCCCGAGATGGGGGGGGGTGTCTCGTTCCGCGCCGCAGCCCCCGCGGGGGGGCTAGGCTCAGAGATTTGTTGCCGGGGTTCCCTTTCCCCCGGTTCGCTGTGTGTTGGGACCGGGGGGGTATGGTTTTTTGTTTGGAACTCCATTCTGCCACACAGGTGGGCAAGACAATGTATGTAACACCCAGGTGAGTTTGTTGTGTGTGGTATCTAAGCTAGGTCTTGTGCTGCCCTCTCGTTGGCCTCGGGTAGCGAGGATCGCGAGTCAGGGCGATTGAGGCCGGGTTTCTTCCCCCGGTTCGAGTTGAGTTGGGACCAGGGGGAATGGATTTTCACTCCCGTTTTGCCTTTCGCGCCTCACGGTTGGGCGAGGCAATGTTGTGGCACCCAGGTGATCCCTTGGCTTAAGGTTTGTAGGGTGATCCTGAAGACGGTCCCCCTATCACTGCAGGGCCCGGGACCGTTGCGCCAGCCTAGGTGCTATCCCCGGTTGTAAGTCGCAGGCGGTACGGTAAGGCCGACTAACCCCAGCTTTAGATAATTAAGCTATATTAAAGCTAGCTGGGGTTCGCCACGGTAAAAGATGTTATTCCCCGGGCCACTTCTCACCTTTACCAATAAGTCCTCTCACAAGCAGGAGTAGCCAGCTCGTTCCGAGGCCTTTGACGCACGTGGGTCAGCAGTGCATCCAGGAGCCTACTGGGCGTCGTCCAGCTTACGACCATACCACGATGGTTATATCTACCCAGGATGGACGGGCTACTGCTTATTCCCGGATACCTGGTCTCGGTAGGCCAGTTCCCACCAGGCCGTGGGTAAGTACTCTTAGTCTTGCGGCTGTTTTCGTCCGTTCTGTCGGCGCTCCCCCTGGTGCTGTGGTACAGGGGGATGTGATGTACATTTCGGGGTGCCGTGGCGCAGCGGTAACGCCTCTGACTCTAGGTCAGAAGACTGCGTGTTCGCATCACGTTGGGGTCACCATTATGTGATATGGTTCTTTGGTGTGTATATATTTAGAGTTAAATTTGAAGTTTGTCCCATACTCGTTGCTCATGACAGTGCGACAATGTATGAGGGAATAGTTTTCATGATGTGGCTTCCAGGAGATCCCGTTACTTTAGGTAGTTGGGATCGATCCGTGCGCTAGCCAGGGTGTCGCCCCGGGCTATTAGACGCTAGCGTAATTTTTGATAATTGCCACGGTAAATTAATTAAGAAAGGAGCCATGTTATGGCTTGTATTTAAATTTTGGTTACGCATATGGATAAGCTCCTGTCGCTCTCAGTGAATGCTATTTGATTCTTGAGGAGCGGCCGGGAGTATGGTTTGAGCCCCGTCTAGACGTAGGTCATGCTGTGAGCTGTATTAAAATTCTCTCGATATAGTCGTCTTGACCGCATGTCCTTTGACGCTCGGGTTGATGCGCGTCACTTGCCACGGGGTGTTTAGTCACCTGCGCGGGGTAGGTTCCTTTGGTTCCTTGGTCCCTTGATTCCCCCGGGATATCTGCCCGCGGTAGACCTATCGGGGTGCCCGCGCGACCTCTAGCGGGTCCCCCTTTTCCGCTGCCCTTTGCTGCGCGGGGCGGGTTCCTTTGGTTCCGTTGGTTCCTTTGGCTCCCCCGGGATCCCTGTCCGCGGTAGACCTATCGGGGTGCCCGCGCGACCCCTGGCGGGTCCCCTTATCGCTGTCCTTGCTCCTGTTCCGTGGGGTGGGGGGGGAGCCGGTGCCCCCCCCCCCCCCCCCCCCCCCACCGACTTCCCTTTGGTTTTTACCTTCGGGCGTCTAGGTGGGGCGCCGGACAGTTATATTTTTTGTGGAGGTTTCGCTTCCCTCGTCGAGTGAGGGTCGCGAGGCTGCAGGATGAGGCATCTGTTTGCGGACCAGGCGGGTCCAGATTCGTGTTCGGACGAGATCGCCAGGGCTTTAGGGCGTCCTGGCAGGGTCGCCACGACTCTTGTCTTATGGCTTGTTTGTTGTCTACTACTATCTCCCCTAGGCCTGTGTGGATCCGGCCCGGTTTGAGCCCGATCTCAGGGCATAACGTTGCCTGTGGGTCTGGGTTATGCGCCGGGATCCGTTGCGATGGCCAGTGGGCCATTGTTGATTTTAAGCCACGCGATCGGCGTTGTTTATGTTGTGGACAAGGAGTTGTATCATAGGGTCAGCCTCGTTAAGGCGGTTACTCATCAGTTCGATTCCCCTTTCTCAGTCGAATGCTCGTGTGCACGGATGGCGGGTTGGCCATTGCATTTAAGACAGTTTGGCTTTGATAGGGTGGTTAGCCAACTTGGTATTCCAACGTTCTATACCTCGTTTTCCGGGGGAGGACTGAATTTTCCGTGGACACAGTCGGGGTTTTCTTCTTCCTCAGCCCCGTTGCTGTGTAACTAAACCTGTTCCGGTGTCGTTGGTTCCCTTGCGTACGAGGCTCCCCGGCTGATATTGTATCTCGGTTTTTTGCCGTTCTAGATGTCCCTTGTTTCAGCATGGAGTCTTCCATTCATCCCCACGCCGCCGTTCGCCTAGGCTGTTGGCAGTCTCTCGGTTCCCAGGTTGGGTTGCGGTCAGTTCAGTGCCGAGGCCTTCTCAATATTCTCTTTTCAGAGGTCGTACTTCGTCTGCTCCTGGCAGAGATACTCAGTTGGGTCAGGTCGCTAGGCCCCTCATCATCGAGCTGAAGTCACGAGTGATCCCTTCGGGTGGTTCAGATGCCTTCCGTCGCCTACGCATGAGGCTGTTGGCTCCGGCGGAGTCTTGGCAGGTTCCCGGCCTCCTCATCAGCTTGGTGGTCCTAGTGCCGGTTGTCGTTTCTCCATCCGGTCCTTACAAATGTTCCAGATGCAGGATATTTGGGGGGGTTTTTCTTCCGCCCCTCCAGGGACGGTCGGTCGGGGTTGGGTTCCCGACAGTCCCATGGTCGTTGCAGATATAAGCTGGCGGGGGGGACGCGAGGCCGTCTCCTCCCGTCTCAATGGCTCTTTCTCCCCACGGTCTTCAGGATGTTTTGCGGGGGGTCAATTAAGTCTTAATGGACAATAGATTCCTTGAGAGTCATTTATCTGGCTTATGTGGGGTAGCTCACATGAAATAGTGATACACATGATTGAGATGACCTAATATGTATGTAGGTTTCCTATTATTGATGGCACTAATATTAGCAGTGTATCTGCGGTATTCGTCATGGCGCTCTATTTATATGAGAATGGGTTTATAGTGACAATATTTGGCTAGTATTGTAGTGGTGGAGTTTGCAATTTGAGGGCCAGAACATGGCTCATTTGTTGTTTTGCCTATGGTAAAGGAAATGCAAGTATTTGGTAAATGCTTGCCAATTGCAAACTTAATAATTTTATTTGAATTATATTGCATCGAGAGCCTAGTTCCCGAATCATGCAGGCGTTTTGTTTACGACGCCCATCTTCCAGGTCTCTGGTACCGTCCTGGGTCTCGACCGGTGTTCTCAGGCCTTGGTCCGTGCTCCAGGTTGAGCCTATGTTGAGGGCCTCCCTTGGCTGGAGCCGGCCCTCCCGGTCTTCCTGCTGGCGTTGGCCCTGACCCGAGGCGGAGTACCTGGCGCACCTTGTTAGCATTAGGTCAGGGCTGGTAAGAGATGGGTGGTGGTCGGCCCTTCCGTCCAAGGGGGCTTTTTATTACTGGGAACCCAGTTTTTTGCCCAGCCGCTGGCCCGGGGTCACAAGACCCGGGCAATGGCCGCGTCTGGGCTTCCCTTCGTTAATGGTGCTGGCGATTCTCACAGCAGGACATGATACGCTTGTTTTAGTCACTTGTCCATGCCCACGAGTTCCGGGCGATGGCCGACTCGTGGGCTCTCGTTAACGGAGCCCCTGTTGGGCGAGGTTCTACGGGCTCCTTGCTGGGCGTCGCCAAATGCGTTCGTCTCATGTTATCGGCGAGACGTGGTGGCGGGAGGCCCGGTCCTTGCTGAGGCGGTTCTGGCGGCTGGCCCTATGTAGATGTAGTCTGCGTTGTCCGACCCCTCCTCCAGTCAGTAAGTATACTTCCCGTATGCTATTTGTGTGGGTCAGGGATTATACAAATGTTGAAGGGGGTTGGTTAGGGATCTCGATATGGATTAAATGAATCTTAGTGATTTCATTATCCATTAGAGATACTAACCAACCCCCTTCATAAATTCCCTCCCGTCCTCCCCGCGTCGGTAGTCGTGCGCAATTGAAAGAGGACAATTATGGCCCAGCGCCTGGTATATATAGGGGAGTAGTCTCGGTCCAAGGCAGTTTCTTTTTAGGGTGGTTTTTAGCGAGTTGTTTTCTGTGCATCCAAATGGATATACAAATGTTGAAGGGGGTTGGTTAGTATCTCTAATGGATAATGAAATCACTAAGATTCATTTAATATAGAATGGGAGACTCTTGTCTTCCCAAAAAGTTAATTCCATTATTTGAATTCTTTTCATCTTGGAAGTGGAATAATGTCATGAGGGGGGTGGAGTTCATTGACTTAGATAAACTGCACAAAATGAAACAATTTTTACAATAATTAGCCTTTTTACCTCATTTTATGCAAATACTAGCAGAATGCAGGCCTAAATATTAATGCTGTGAAACAAGCTTACATTTAATATTGATTCTGTACTACAAATAAGTCACTAAGGCTTTAGCGTGACTATTAAGTTGATTTTCAATATGTTTTTTCCATTTCAGATAGTATGTTTGTCATGTTTGCAGATATACAAGTATACATCATTATTAATTTGCTAGGCGAGAAGAAGGGCATTATTCGATAGCGCGGCACTTTTAGAGGTTTCCTAATCAATGATTTATAGATTAATAACTGGCGGACTGTCCTTTTTGTAGGTCAGTTAGAGAATCATCATGGTCAGTCGGTCATTGTGGTCAGGAGTTCATAACCATGAACAATGTATTCCAATGCTGGTATTTAGTTTTCATCACCTGATGTAACCAAGAAGTTTAAATACTAAAGCTATGGGTGCAAGTGTATGCAATAATCTATTTATGTGCCAATTTTGTATTACCGTATGCAATGCAGTTTTCGACTTCTACTAGTATTCTATTCTTTCTGATATATATTATATATTGTTGCAGAACACCCACCTACCTCTTCCTCCGAATAGAAAGTGTTGAAAAAGTTGGTCAGACGTGAATTCCCTCATGAATATGGGCCTTACTGTAGTATGCACGAGTGAATCCGTTAGGGTTGGCTTTCCATCTCGGGGAATACATTTTGTCCTTCTCAGACAGACCCCACACGCACGCATGTTTTTACCAAATATATGGATGGCAGGCCGGGGAAAAAAAATTATAATTTCTTTTTTTTTGGGGGGGGGGGGGGGGGGGTGGGGGGGCTACTTTTCCAGCTTGCCTGCATGAAATTAATATTCCAAAATTTGATTTGCGTTGAACTCTATGCAAATATTTGGGGCTCTTTTATGATTTTCGGGGGCACATTCGCCCCGAGGGCCCCGGTGTATTTTTATCACTGAGGGCAGGTACTGTGTAGTCTTTCACTTAATTCTTGCAGTGTCACATTATGTACACTTTTCCCATGGGAGTGCATGGGGCATAACTTTGCCCCCCTCCCCCACGCCCACAATTATGTGATTGATTTTTGTTAAAAAACACAAAGCCTTGCCCCCCCCCCCCCCCCCACCCCCCTCCCCACCACACACACTCACACCTTTAAAATCCAGGTGCAGTTCCAGTTTCTCACGTACGTATTCCTGCTGGCAGGAACAATTTGCCTCGCTTTACGATCCTAAGGGAAGCTTTCCTCACCTCGCTGTGACATTGACTGCACCTATCTAATTCGTTCTTGGAACCGGGCCAGTCAGAAATGAGAACGAAAGAAAGAAAGAGAGAGAAAAAAGTCTTACAACATCTTTTGCTTCTTCACAGTCGTTTTCAGGGTCTTTAAATAACGAAGCTGCCCCTCCAACGGCCCCTATCTAATTCCATCTTGGAACCTGGCCAGTTGGTGGTGGTGTGGTGATGATGATGATGATGATGATGATGGTGATGGTGATGGTGATGGTGATGGTGATGATGATGATGATGATGATGATTGAGTAGATGATATAATTGCAGTAACATGATGTATCTGTACGAATAGCTAGCTGTCGTTTCAAAACTTTATCACTCATTTGAAAAGCCAATTGAAAGTAATTCCACACAGAATTTAAAAAACAAACAAAAAACACTTGTGAGCAGTTTGTAGGGAAAAAAGGCTGGCTCTGGAGTTAAACACGCCTAAAGCTTAAAGCCTAGACAATGATGCGTGTCGGCGGACATGCTGTGGCCATATGTATCTGTTATTATGCTTTCTTTTGTCATTCATTTTGTCTAATTTGGTATTAATTGTGCATATTGAATTACTATGAATATAATAGATCTGTATGTATGTAACGCATGATAAGGCTGCGATCAGTTACAAACACATTTCAACATGGACTTTATAGTGATACCATATGAGAATGCGGACAGGTGCAACACATGAATAGTGATGTTCTAAGAATTGTGTTTTAAAAAATAACTGGATATCTTTTGTTTGCTTTTTTAAAACGTTTGAATATATCAAATTTGGAGACTATTTTTTTGTTAAAGGGGAATTCCCACCCCAGAAATGTGATGTTTGCTATAAAATGAAGTGAATATGAAGAATCATGATCGAAAATCAGAGCCAAAACGGTAGAGCAATACAAAAGTTATGACAGGATGAACTTTGCTCCGATTTTTAGTATCGTTCGCAATTGCTATCGATCGTGGACGTCAACTTGCGAGCTGCAGCCATTTTGACTTCTACATGGAAATTTTACAAAATTAAATTTTCATAATAACAAAGCAAATTTATGAGCTTACACATTCCAAAGAGGTTGGCCCATCGATATTCTTCTATGAATTCTTGAAAACAAGCAGAGAAAAATTAATTTTTAGCAACGAAAATGAGAATAAGTGTATTTTCATGTACTAAAGCCATGGCGGGTTGCTCGTCAATGATGTTGCATATGGCGGCAATTTTGAAACGATCGCTCATTACTACATGATGTTCAAATAGGTATAACTCCCCGTGTTTCTTGTCCGATTTTGATCAAATTTTCACCAATTATGCCTCTTATTCTGCTTATTCAAATAATAAATGGTTTTATCAGGCCCGGAATACCCCTTTAAGTTCATTGTAAATTGGGAAATAACACAAGCATTTCATCAGAAGTCACTAAATGGTTGTGTATGTAGATATGTGTGTGTGAGTGCATTATACTGTGTGATGCACATTGTGTGTATGAAATGGTAATAATACAAGACATATTTGTTGGTGGGGGCCCTTTAATGTATATCATCAGATGTATTCGCCCTTTATAATATCTGCTGCACAGCCTATTACTGTGTATGAACCCAAACCTGAATACAAATTATCATCTATAAGATAAATGTAAGACAGCAAGAAGATGAAATGAAACAAGGAAAAGAAATGGTTTAGACAAAAATGCAAGGAGAAATATAATATGGATTCGTGAAGAGTGTTGAAACTTGATTATGGTATCAATCAGGGTTTTTAACCCCTCTTGCCCCGCCCCCCCCCCCCCCCCCCCCCCCCCCCGGCCATCTTCATTTCCATATTTTGTGACTGTGAGGTGATGATTTTGGGAGGAGAGAGCAGCAGAAAAGGGGAATAAGAGATAAATACTTGTATGAAGATTTAAAAAAAGGAGCTGTATAAATGTAGAGAGCTGAAAGGAAATACAGGAGGAGAGAAGGGGGTGGGAGAGGAGAGAGTGACAACTTCAGGAAAGAAAAGATTATTTAGATAACCTACAAAAATATCCCAAATATACAAATTGAGAGATGAGACAGAGAGTAAAGAGAAAATTTTAAGGAGAAATAGCAGAGATAGAATGCATGGCAAAGGGAGAGATGGAGAGAGCCATAGAAGAAGAAGATTTTTTTCAATAGAGAAGCTTGGGAAAGATAGCAAGAAAAAATATGAACTAAAGAGAGAAATTGAGGGAAATAATGATAATATAAATACTTGTGAAGTGTACTTATCTAAGAGACACAAAACTAACAAATCTCAAGAGACAGAGATAAAGAGAAGCGATGAAAATGGTGAGAGAGTATGAAAGAGGTAGAGAGAAAGGGAGAGACACAGAGAGAAGGAGAAATGAAGATGGGAGCAGAATCAATTATGTCGCCTCCAGAGGTTAGTAGTAAAAGACGTCTGTCTCCTCGTATTTTATTTCATCCCGTCCAAGTCAATGTTGCCTCGGCTGCCAATGTCGCCACCTATTCCCCCAACCCACATCCAGGATCTTAAAGGTACACATCCCTTCCAAATCAAGTCCTTAACTCTGTTGTTTATTGCAAGTTATACATTTTTAACGGTTTTTATTTTGGTGGCTTAGCAAGGAAAGGGGACATGAGGGGTGCATCCTCCTCCACCCCCCCCCCCCCCCCCCCCCCTCCGGTTCCTTGTATTTAATTTCATCTCCTCAATGTATAAATTGAATTTTAGCTCCCCATTGCCAATGCCATTCACACACCTATGCCCCCAACCCACTTCACAGATCTTAAAGGTACATGTCAATTCCATGTCAAGTCAAGTTGCGTTGAAAAAGTACGCAACATCATTGTGTGGGTTTAAAATGTACCTGATGACCATGGGTAATCATGATAATTTATGCGTAGCTAGTATATATTTATAATAGCTTCGCTATTTAAATGTTCATATTATTATTAAATATATCCCAATGAAACTTTGCGTTTGATCCATTGTCCAGTCCAAATTTGTGTTTGAAATCAAAAGCAACTTCTCTTCAATGCAATGGACAGTTGCATTCAGTTATAAAGTTGTGTTTAATCGCAAAGTGGTGATTGATGACAACTGAAAGTTTTATGCAACACCTCCCGGGGCAATTAATTAATTATTATTATTTTATGTTTTATTTTGTTGTTTTTTTGGTGGTGGTGGGGGCGCAATCTAGTCTACATAAGTTGTTTAATAATATGGTGGCTCTGCTGTCTGTTTGCTAAGTTTGTTTGGTTAGGAGGAAACTTAGTCCTCACTATTGTCAACATAGAAGATAGTAGAAGATAATTGTAGACTTTATTGAAGTATTCTCTGAATCGCATGAGAGCCTTTTTGTTGACTCTTTTTGACAATCCACTGTCATTCTGCCCCCGTGACTCATCGTGTAAGAATGGAATCGCCTTGACTTTGACTGTGAGGCTAGTAACAATCCACGTTGACTGACACAGATCAGAAAGAAATGAATTGAAATCAAATGTCGCCAGCTCTTTGTATAGTTTTTCAACTGGCAGCGGCCTTCATGCATAGTTAGTTTAATATCTTGGCATTTCTCTCAGTAATGTAATTGTTTTGGTGCATATAATCAGAGTTCTCGAAAATTGACATGCCATCAATACCTATTATTGTGTGCAACTGTAGAACATTTTCTATTAAAACCTTCAGTTACATTTGTCATTTTTGATTTATCACATGTTTGCCAATATGTGTGTACATTATCTTGGAGCAAAGAATGAAGTATATCATAATCATGCAAAAAAAAAACAACTGTAAAGAGAACAATGCAAATCAAAATATCAGACTAATTTATCATATGTGTATGACATGAAAAGGCTGGAGACATTCCATACTCTTTTATTTGCGCTGCATTCATCACATAAAATGATTTTGTTGGCAATTTTTGTTTTCCATTTGTTATTTGCAGTCATAGTATACTTTCTTTTAATATTCCTTTCCCCCACCCCTCCTCCCTCCTCACAATCATCAGTTGTAATGGTCACAGTTTACCCTAGCACTGCTTGACAAAAGAAAGAAAGAAATTTTTTTTGTAATATAAAGAATTTATCATTTTTAGCATGAGTGGTAATATGATACCATGCGATGCAAGGAAATTGAGCTCACGCATGCATCATTAGTTGCTATGGAAACAAGAGGAATGGCTGCACCTCGCCTCCTTTAGCGATTCTGCGTTCCCATGGCAACCGGGCACTGCCAATCGACAACGACAATGTCTGGTTAAGAAAGGGACTAATGAGGCCCGTGAAGGAGAGCGCGTTAATTTTACAATTTCATCTTGTTAGTGAAGACCTTGGCTGGGGAAAACCTGCTAAATACCACCTGGGGAATGCATTATAAAGTAAAAAAGAAAGAAGGCGTAGAACAATCTTAACAAGAAAATAATGATGAGACTTTTGAGAGAAAATGAAGAAAGATCAGAAAAATTGTAAAGTGAAGATGACGACGACGGAGAAAGGCATGCAAGAAAAGAAAGCAAAATTAGAAAAACTGTAAGAAACTGTAACAAATGACCATAGCAAAAGAGAAATTGATAGACTTGCTCACTAACATATTTTTACTTTATCATCCCTCTTTGCCTGACTATCTGGAGGCAAGTTAATCCATTCACTATGGGACCCTGGTGTACCGTGTAATAATTCTATGGAAAAATGCAAAATCTTCTGTTCATCTTTCATCAGTTGTTGCTATGTCGAGCAAACCTGTGGCAAGAATGCATGCTTGCCCGGAACAACTATCCTTAATAGTACATGCATGCAGATGTAATGTTGTTGTATTGGTCTATTAGAAGAAATTGGTTGATTTTAGCCTGGCTAGCTAAAAAAAGAAGTTGAACTCGATTTCATGACATATTGATGCGTCGTTCCTGCAGGCTGTCTTTGACGCTGTCATCTTTCCCAGGGAGCGTTTTGAAGTTGATTTCCAAAAATAAAATCAAGAGACCTTTTTTGTGTGTAAAATTTGTACTCATTCTACACTGATGGAATAAAAAATAAACAGCCAGTGTTTGTAGGTCAATTGGTGACCATTGGCTCTACCCTGCCAGGAATTAAATTGGCAGCACCCCCCCCCCCCCCCCCCCTTCGCAACCCGGCTGGTTCGTGTGTGAGCGTGCACTCACAAAATTCTCTTTTGAATGAAAATGAGCAAATGAAAATAGGCTTCGCTGGGAATTGATCCCGAGACCTACAGATTGCTATACACCGGTGCTCAATCATTTCTCTTTTGGTAGAAGTGTGATTTCGTTGACCGGGGTGATAATAATAACGCTATATTAAAAGAGGATCGTACAATTTGTGCTCTATAAATGTCTACTATTATTATTATTTAAAAAGAGGTGAATATATTATATTTTTTCAGCTTTCAGTAGTTATGAATCATAAAAGAAATTAATCTACAAATGACTCGCAATGTGTTTAGTATCCTGCATCTGACGACCATTGCTCCGCTATTAATCCTTCATAAACCATTAAGTATTTCAAACCCTAAGCAAAACCCTTACATGGATTGAGTAACATAATTGGCCGAATCCTCAAAACTTACTTAGAAACTCCAGTGGTTCTCTCATACCTTGTTGTATTTCGAATTTCCATTCTTTAAAAAGATATTTACGATTGAAGTGTTCAGATTTTTGACTATCCACTGGAAAGTTATAACTCTGTACAAAGTCAGCGCGATGAGTTTTTAGCGAATGTCACTTTTCATATTCGCTCATTACTCAGCCATATAACATCAGTGGACATATCAGATCACAAAAATACACATTTTATCAACCAAACATTCATCACTTTTTGCACATGTCAACAAAGTTAACACAAACCCTAATCTTAAAACCATAACATTCACCAAAACAACGCCTCAGAGCATTTGTCACAGGAGCCAGTGTGTCACCACCAACTCATATTCCTATACACAGTATCTGTCATGTGTCAATATCCGTATATCTGGAAGATATCGTTAATGCTACTGTTGATGTCCAGTCGTCATGTGTGTGTGGCCATGCCAAGTCACAGGGAAAAAAACAAAAAAACAAAATTTATGCAGGCTTCTATTCAAGCTCGCCTACTGTACTAGTGAAGAAAGCACACTAAACTTTGTTTTGCGTTGAACTCTATGCAAATTTACAGGGGGCTCTTTTTGGCATTTCAGGGGCTAAATTGCCCTGTATTTTTTTCACTGCCATGTCATGCCCATGTTCAGTGGTGTAGCTGGAGGGGGGGGGGGGGGGGGCATGTGCACTCCTCCCAAAAATGTTTTAACAAAACAATACAAAAAAACATAAGGGGGAAATCTGTGTAAACCCGTTCCCTTCGAGTTCCTGAAATCCCCATAGACTTTGTACACAACCCAACCGGTTCCCGTGGTCAAGGGGTAAAAAAGAACTTCAGGAGGTATGCCCCCCCCCTCCCCCACAATAAGTCAGACAGCTATGCCACTGTCCATGTTCATGGTGTGCCACTGCCTTAGCCAGTTTTGTTTTCATTTTTTTCTTTCTGTTTTGATCATAACGTTTCCATGTGTGTTTAGTGGGTGGTCCCTCCTTCCTTCAATGTAATTTGGCTTGCCTTACCAAGTGGCCCCTGTGGTATTAGCCCTGTACAAAATAAATATTATATCAATAATTTGGAATGAGATGTAAACAAAATAAAAAATTATAAAGAATCAGCATTTATAACAGAAATTTAAAGAAACAGAAATGAATGAACGAAAGAAATAACACAATTTAATTGTATACAAACATGATCAAGCTGGATAGACCCGTACAAATTAAATAAACAAATTTAAAAAAGGGAAATGATTATAACATAAAAAACAGTATAAATTGGCTAGTGGGCATTTCATAATATACCTACAGTAAGGAATAGAAAGTCATGTATCATGCTGTTCGTATACATGTATACATGCAACAGACTATACACTATAACAGAGACATATTCCTGTATTGAACTTATTCAGGACTGTTCGCAAAATACTTTGGCCAGTGTCTGTGGAGAATTCATGTTGTAACAAATTAAAGGAATTAATTAAAGATGTTCAAATCTAAAGATGAGAATAATGCTTAATATAATAATGATAATGTTGTATTTATAACGCGCATATCATTATCACGTATGTCTCTGTGCGCTGTTAGAAATGGAAAATTATAGAAAGGTTCAGCATACAGTACTTTATTATACATATGATACGATTGGGAATCAAAATCTTGAGGAGGGGTTTTTGTCACTTTCCTCCACCATTTCACTCAGCAGTTGCAGCGAAGTCAGTGGGGAAATTGTGCATGCACATAATTACGTAAAATGCATTACTTCTGCCAGATGAAGCTTACTGTACGAACACATAGATCCTATCTGCAGGGTTCTGAACAGGATGAGGTTGAGGTACAGATCCCAAGGTATAGTGTGGTTAAATCGATTGTGAAATAATTGAACGGAGGAAAGAGTATGAATATCTCCCACTTCCTATCTCTCTCTGGGTTTAGACCACAGATCACACTCACCCCTGGAATTGGAGAAGATATCAACTTAACCGTTTTTTTTTTTTTTTTTTTTGTTTGGTTACTTTGCATTTGTAGGAATCTCATTTTCATTCCCCATCCCCCAGTACTCACCCCCCCCCCCCCCCCTCCCTCCCTTACCCACTAGATATGTTATATACGAAGAAAGATATGTTAGCATTAACTATAATAAGTAACAATGGTCCCCTTTAGGTTTAGAACACAGATCACACCCCTGGAATGGGAGAGAGAAGATATCAACTTGCTCGTCTTTTATTTCACATTTCGGAAATCTCTTTGAACCCCCCACCCCCATCTGCCATTAACCCCCCTCCCCTCCCTTACCCATTGGCCATTACATCTACGATATGTTAGCATTCATCTAATGACTAATAATCCCCTTTAGGTTTTGTTACAGATCACACCCCTGGAATCAGAAAGAGAAAATTACCAACTTGCTCGTCTTTTATTTCACGATTGGGAAATCTCTTTCTAATGTAACTTCTACCATGGACCCTACTCTCCTACCAAGTAGTCACCTACGCTTACCCTCAACCCTACTTATCCTACTCACAGTCACATAGATGTACAGATGTGTGTGCATAAATCTAATGAGTAACAATCCCCTTTAGATCACGGATCACACCCCTGGAATAAGAAAGAGAAGATTATCACCTTGCTCGTCTTTTATTTCACGTGCGGGAAATCTCTCTCCCCCCCCCCCCCCTCCCATCTGCCACTACTCCCCCTCCCATATCCGTTACTTTTACCAACTAGTCACTGGTACCCCCATCCCTACTTATACTATTCATAGATATGTGAGCATAAATCTTATGACTAACAATGATCCCCTTTAGGTTTATATCATGGATCACACCCCTGGTATCGGAAAGAGAAGATATCACCTTCCTTGCACATCTTTCATTTTTCATTTGGGCAATCTCTTTTTCATCCTCACATACTTGTGCTACTCCTTATTCCTTATTCTAAGATTAGGATGAGACCATTGATGATTGATCTCAACCCTGGATTCACGGAGAGAGAGGGAGAGAGAGAGCGAGGGTATCAACTTGGATCTCACATTTGGGAAATCTCCATTTCAATCCTGAAATCCTGAACTCATCACTCCCCGCACCCTTTATTGTCCCCCCCCCCCCCCCCCCCTCGCCAATCCCAATCCCACTTTTCTTGAATTGCAACGGTAGACCGCAAATCACACCCCTAGAATCTGTAAATTTCTCAGTCTTTATTCTAATGTTTTAAGATCACCCGCAATCCCCAACCCCTTCCACTACAGCCTTACTCTCTCCCAAAAGGGATAAATCTGTTGAGTATGTGTGCCCCTTTTGGTTATAGACCGCAAATCACATCCCTAGAATTTGCAATTTTCTAAGATCTTTATTTCAACCTTGTAAGATAATAAGCATAATCACTATGATAAGTATGAATCCCTTGTAGCTTTCAACCACAGATCATTCACCCAGTATAAGAGATATGAAATAGGTATGTTGGATATTGGAAATATCAGCCCTTTACTTCTTGATATCTCAGCGATATCTGTCTACTCCCCCCCCCCCCCCCCCTCACTACTCCCTCCACATCCTCCTACTAGTAACCAGCCCCTCTCAACAAAAGTAACTCCAAACCCTCCTCTCCCCCCACTTTGCATTGATGGGCATAAATCAGACCCCTGGTAGGTACCTCTAAACCACAAATTGTCATTTCCCTAATTCCCTTATTCTGGTGTGAATTATACCGGGGAATATACTCGAGGGCAGCGCCCCCATGCATTATTAACCACTTGTTCACTCCACCTCCTACCTACTCCCCTCCCCCCCAAAAATATCCTCCCTCTTTCCCCAGTTTGCACCTACTTGAATAAATCAGGTTCCCGAAGGGTACCTTCAAGCTACAAATTGGCATTATCCTTATTCTCATGTGAGAAACGAGGGCAAGTTACTCGAGGGCAGCGCCCCCCATGCATTATTAACCACTTACCTACCCCCCCCCCCCCCAACCCCAAATCCTTCCTTTTCCCCACTTAGCACTTACTTGAATAAATCAGGTTCCCGAAGGGTACCTCTAAGCCACAAATTGTCATTACCCGTATTTCTCACGTGAGAAATGAGGGGAAGTTACTCGAGGGCAGCGCCCCCATGCATTATTAACCACTTACCTACCCCCCCCCCCCCTCCCCAACCCCAAATCCTTCCTTTTCCCCACTTAGCACTTACTTGAATCAATCAGGTTCCCGATGGGTACCTCTAAGCCACAAATTGTCATTACCCTTATTCTCATGTGAGTAATGAGGGGAATAAATTCAGGGGCTGCGTGATGCCACTGCCTCTCCTAGGCATTAGCGGATCGGGTGACACGAACAGAACAGACGAAGAAGAAGGGAAGAAGAGAAAAGATGAAGAATTGGTTTCGAACATTCGTTATGGAGATGCAACAAGGGAGAAATACAGAGACAGAGAGAGAGCGAGAGAGAGAGGGGGGGGGGGGTGGAGAGAGAACAGGGAGAGGGGAGATGAAATAAATGCACAGGTTTTGCATTATAAGTGGCAAGAAGTAACAAATGGGACAGAACGAGGGGGAAAGATGGAAAAGGGGAGATGAAGATATTAGAGTGATAAATAGGGAAGGGGAACGGGAGGGAGATAGAACAAAATAGAACGGAAAACCTTTTTATCAAATAGATCCACACCACAAAGAAAATATATAAAGGATGAGAGGAAAATATGACTGTGAGACGGAGATTGAATAAATAATGTTTGAGAGATGTGCCAATTTTGTTCTTGAAGTTATCATATTGATAGATAATCTAAAAGGCTCGTATTAATGTCGTTCCAGTTTTGGATTATATTACTCTTATTCCGTTGACAGAGGAGTGTTTTTTCCCCAAAAAATTGCGCAACTGAAATGTAGGGCTATTTAAATATTTAGTTGCACCATCGGGCCACCAAAATTATGATTTTTTTTTTTTTTTGCCAGCTTGATGCTTAATTATTACTGGCCCCAGGTCAGCCAACTGGTGTTAGTGTCCAGCGCTGCCCATTACTTGCCCATTTCATCAGCTCATTACCTGGCCAGATGACATTTTGTTTATCACGAAACTTGCACACACACACACACACACACACACACACTACTCGGTGGACATATCAGTCAGTTTAGCATGTGGCAACGTAGTTTACTAGATCCCTTTAAATGTAGCTGTCATTGAATTCATTTTAAAAAGACTTGAGTATTAAAACCATTTAACCCATTACCTACTGATAGTTCAATTAAGTCACAGAGTTGATAAATGTCACCACTGTAAAGTTATGGTGGAAGTCATCCCGTCAGTCAGTAAAGCCCTTTGAATTCTTGGTACAGAAAAAAAAGACAATAAACTAGGAATCAATTCAACAATTTAATTGTTAATTGGTACAGTTTCCATTCGCCCTCGGGTCTATTTGAGAAAGGAAATCTTTTGATTAGCCCATTTTTCCGCCCACAAATTATTCATCGGTAGTCTTTTTATTCACGGCTGTAATGCATTTGAAATGCACGCCAAAGCTCTAATTGCAAAATTAAGAAGAATCTAGAAGGAGAAGTAACCAGAAGAAATGATTGAAGCAGAGATTTAAGGTGGAAAAATTGTGAAGATCTTGAAGCAAGAGAGGGAGATTTTGTATTTTGTATTTTTTACCAGCGCGACATGTTCTGTTCGATTGAAAAGGCGAGTAGGGCTTAGGGGCAGATTTGAGCAAAATTGATGAGCTTGTGAAAGCCTCTGGCTATCTTCTCTCTGCCTTTACAGGGAATGTGTCGCCTCGTTTTCCGCTACCTTACACCTGTATGCACGGACAGGTAGCCTATGATGGTTTATCTTTTACTCGGTCCGTACCCTTTATGGTGTGCATCTCTTTTGCCTTTTATAGTCTACTGCAGGATGCTGGATGCAGACAACTTCAAATACGAATGCAAATTGTTATTCCTAACAATTGATGCACTTGGCTATCTAAAAATTGTGAATTATGTCCAAAATCTGGCTTTCAATCTCAGTGTTTCAAAGTTTAATGATGAATTCAAATTATGACAGTTTGCACCATGCACGTAATGATGTGTGTACATTATGCGTCCCTTTATATGACCTTTTATGTGATTGATAATGGAGAGGTGAATTTCCTGATTCAGAATGTGTTTTTTTAACTCATTTAGTTTTGCATATTTTAACATAGCCCTCCGGTGAAACCTCGGCTTGAAATGAAAGGAATTCAACGGAAAGGGATCCCTGTCATTTTTGTTCTTTTTTCTTGTTTTTTTTTTCTTCTGGCAGCTCCCTCATGGGAAACAACTCTTCAAAAGTGTCAGAAAAAATATGGGGAGAGAGAGTAACTAGGAGGGAAGATAAATTGACTAGAGAGGATAGAAAGAAGAAGGAGGCTTGTATAAATCCAGAGGCAGAGAGGAGTAGAGAAAGATGGAGAAGAATACAAATGGGAAAGGGGAGGAGCAGAAGAGAAAGATACAGAGAGTTGGAGAGAGGAGGAAAAGGGAAAGGGTAGAAAAGAAAAAATAAGTAAGGGTATAGAGCACGAGGCAGGTAAAGAGAGAAAGCAGAAACTAGAAAAGGGTAGAAAGGGAGAAAAGGTATAAAGAAACAAGGAGTAGGGCTGGGCAGAAAGAGAGAGAGAGAGGAGACACACTGATAGGATAATAAGGGAGAAAAATTATACAGATAAAGGGATGAGGAGGGAGGGCCAGAGAGAGAGAGAGAGAGAGAGCAAGAAGGTAATGGATACAAAAAAGCATAGCATTGAGATAAAGAGAGGCGGAGAAAGGGAGAGAGGAGAAACGAGGAACAGATAAACAAGAAAGAAAAGAAATGCATATTTTATAGAGAGGTGGAGAGAAGAGCAGAGAAAGTGAGAGAGAGGGGGAGAGGAGTCTGTGGGGAGGGAAGAATGCAAGAAAGAGTGGGGGAGTAAAAGTCCTTGGAAACTGGACAGACTATTAAGTTTCCATGGTTACCACCACATCTTGACCTTTGCGTATAGGGGTAGATGATAGCTCTAGGGACTGAAAGCAAGAAGGGAGGAGATACAAGATGCTGTGCTGAATGCAAAAGACAGTTGGTTGACAAACGATGAGAACAGGTTTTTTTCCTCTTCCAAATGGCAAAAGTAGGAGATCGACCAATTAGTATGCATGCCCTGGTATCGAACCTAAGCCAGCACGGAATCGTTGCATTTCAATGCGACAAGTGCGATTTGAATTTCAAAGTTCTATCCAGTGGCGACAGTGAGTAGCAAAAATGGTAAAAATCTGCATTTTCTTTTTCTTGAGCAGAGGAAGTTTCGGCAATATGATCGATTATGCATTTTCCTAAATTTCTGTTTGGTTTTGTATAGTTTTTTATCAGCGATCTGATGAGAGAGAGTATAATATGAATGTTATGTACAGGGATTAGATGCAAAAAATGATTGAATTTGTTATCCAACTTAATAGATGAATCGACCAAACTTACTTGAATCTCTAGTGGTCATTTCATGCCTGGTTGTTTTCTTTATTAATAGTTGATAATAAATTTATGGGGCTCACCGAAATGCGCCGGCAGCTATCGTGAGCGAAATTTTGCACAGGCAAAGCCGCGTAATGCAATATAAACGACGTTCTGTTGCTTTTATTATTTGAAGGTCTATAACTTCATGAAAAGGAGATTTCAAGCCCTAATTTTTTCAGGCAAGCTGTTAACTGACTTTTCATTTCATGTAAGACAATAACCTCGCAACTTTTGAAATTAGGATTGCAAAAGGCGGACACTCCCTTTACTTAAGCCCATCATTTCTTATATTGTAAATGACACCCTCAGAAAAATGTGAAGACAAGTAGATTAAGTTGGCCTTCTCTCATATCACAAATGACAACCACAAAAAAAAAGGGAAGAGGGGGGAAACAAAACTTGCTAAGACGAATGGCAAGAAGAAAAGAAGAAGGAACGGAGAAGACTGAGAATTAATGAGGAGCCAGGGAAGCCTCGTCTCGTTTGGATCATTACTTTGCATCTTCCCGTTGCCGCGGCGACGGGTATCTCATCAGGAGAAGTTATCTGGATTCAGTCTTGAGTTTCGTAGACTTTCTTTTGTTCTCTCTCGCAGAGTCTCTTATTCATTTCGCTCCCCCTTGTATCGCAGTGTCATGAGATATTCCCATCTTAAATTCTCATCCTGAACTCTCTGAAATCAGGGGGTGTTTCACAAAGATTCTACGTTTTACCTAACTCTAAGTTGGACCTAACTATTATGGAAAGCCATTTGTAGCCTTGGAATACAATATATTCAAAAGCAAAAGAGCAAGAATTTTAGGCTTTTCATAAATGTTGCATCAAGGACATGAAATCTCCTTGATAATAGGAAATATTAATGATTTGAATCAACATTTTATTCCTTTGAAAGAGGACCTTTACAACATTTTTTCATAGAAACTAATGGCTTTCCATATTTTAAAAGTCCAATTTAGAGTTAAGTTCAACTTAGGATCTTTGTGGAACACCCCCCTGATATGTTAAAAGGCAGTTCGGATTGGTAACGCAGACGCACAATGCCACTGTACACAGGTGACCTCTATAATAGACAAGTTCCATGACATTGTTTTCCTCTGCAGGGTTTCCCTTTTGGTGGCCACTATAGGCAGGTGGGCTGCTATAGACAGGTTTATCCGTTTGTTTTTCATCTTGAATTCTGATCCCGAGTTCTTTGAGGAGTCTAATATAGTTGATGGTGTTTTTCAGTTGTCTTTCTCTCTTTCATTTGTTAGACTTTGTTGTTGCAACTGGTACAGTCTTTTAATCAAACTTCCCCATTACGTTCTCTCACATGTTTGTATTCCGCCTCAACATTTCAGTTAGTTCTATAGCCGACCAAATGGTGTGAATGTTGAATTTTTTTTGCCCGACTGGGCGACTCATATGAACAAACATTTTATTTGGGGCAATCAGCGTTTGACAAGCCTCTGTCCTAGCTAATTTGTAGCACTTGATGTAGAACTGAAATAATTGTAGGCCTTTTCTCTGGTTTTATACTGGTACTAATACAATAGAGGGCATGTCATGTTGAATCTATCGGATTACAGTCAGAAGATCAAATTATATAATGTGCAGGTACAATTAGCAAAATATAGAAATTAAAAAAAGTAAGGGCATTTGTGTGTGTGTGTGTGTGTGTTATGATGTATGAGTATCTTTACAATACATTTTACGGCCTTCAGTTCTTTATCAGCATTTCATGAAAACTTGTATCCATCAAATTTAATTAATAAAGAAATAGATATCAATGAATTGATAGAAAATACAGTTCTATTATGATTTTTTTTTTTTTTTTTTTTTTTTTCGAATTAAGATAATTTCTTAAAGAAAAGTAAAATGGGTGGTTTTGTGACCCATGTAGGAATGATATCGCATGAGCAGAAGGTACCATCAACTTTGGATAGAATTACAACTATGCTTGTAGCAGGCCCATGAGTGTGCTTGAAGAGCTATTAAAAGTGGCATAAATTACCTTATTATAACATTCCAATATCCCTTCTTTGTCATACTTAGTCTATTTTGAGTTTGCAATTTGTATTAAAAATAACTACAATAACCCAAAATGACATGTTTCCAGCCTTCTGTGATGCGCTATTTAAAGCTCCGCCCCTTAAAATTTGCGATTTCAGGGGGGTGGCCTCATGATGTCATTGCAGGGGGAAGTTGCATTTATCTGTAACGGATGAATGCGAACTTCTGGATATGCATGCTAAAAATCTGAATTCTTTGTGATGATTTGAACTTGTAATATGGTTAGATATGGCAGTAGGTTTTATATAATTCTGTGTATATCTCACCACATAATCTTCATTACTTAAGGAGTACCGTAATGACAATTCACTTGCCTCTTTTCAGTTGGGTCGCAAAAGTCAGATTAATCAAAACATTCAAACTTGTCCTTTCATTCGTGTTTTCAATTTTTTGTTTCCAAAAACCAACATTTATTTGATTTGGTAAACTAATCATGTTTTTTTCCTCTTCTTCCTTCTCTGTGTCACTTTTTGTTTTTGCAGGAATTCTAGAGAAAAGAGAGAGAAAGATAGATAGAGAGATGATATGAAGACGGATGTTATATAATACCAAGCTTTCCTTGTGCGGTGATGCGGGTCTGGAGTCTTATCATCCCTAAAGGAGCCTCCTCCCTCATCTTCCCCCCACGTCACTCAGACAGCAAGAGGAAGGAAGATGGCTCGGCAAGTTCCTCTTGGGGCAGGCAACCCTCCAGCAAACGTACCCGCCAAAATTCAGCGAACGCACCCGATAATATTCGCGGAAAGCGATTCGGCGAACACACCGTATGGTATTTGCTGGAAAGCGATTCAGTGAATGCACCAGATAATATTCGCTGGAACTCGATTCAGCGAACACACGGTATGATATTTGCTGGAAAGCGTTTTGGCACCAGATAACAGAACGTTACAGAGCTTCTGCGGTCCCATATTCAGTCCTCTGGCCTGGAGCAGCTCTGACTGAGGGGATACGTTTGAGTAGGGTACATCGCACAAATAGGAACACGTTTTATCACTGTGTTTCGGATGTACAGACTTTTCTATTTAGGAAAAAAACCCGATGTTGTCTTTTCAAGACAAAACTCGCGATATTGAGCAGTTCTTTTGTAATTAGGTATGCCGTTGAGTAAAGATGTGTTTAATATCTTTTTTTGACTAAAGACTTTTTTTTTTATAAAAAAGAGAAGTCTAGATATAAATAAAAACCTTTCCCCCTTTGACAAGAGGCATTCATTGCGTACCTCTTCATTTAAAAAAAAAAACCTGAATGTACAAATCAAGTCTATCTGTTTGATTTGTTTGCCGCGTTAGACAGGAATAACTACATTCCAATATTTGTGTATAATTTGTGTCGCTGATGACTGAGAGCAATCTCAGATTCACAAGGTTTTTTCTTTAAAAAAAAAAGTGTTAAATGTTACTGAAATAATTATAGGTATGCAAAGGAAAAGCTGAATTGTCTATTTTCATTCATCAACTTGCTGTAATTTATGCAAATGCATGGTAAGGTCTATTTAGAAAGCTGACATGTTGTGTATCGATGTATAAGAATAGATGCCGTGCGTGTATCGTTATATCAAAGAGATATGTCACTATTAAAAATAATCTTTTGTATTGTTAAACGAAATCAAACATGGAAGCTGAAAAGAAACATTGGCCTTATCGAGTAGTATATTTACATGAAATTATATACAAAGAATTTTAAAAAGGCTTTATTTTAAACAAAATACAGATAATGAAATATCTAAATAGTTGAGTCTCAAAAGTATATATCTTTTTGATTAAAAGAGGAAAGAGCAATTATTCAGGATCCCTCCTATTTGGGGACCATGTGGGTGTTTCACAAAGCTTGTAAGTTGAACTTGAACTATAAATTAGACTTATTAAATACTATGAAAAGCCATTATGTGCTATATACATGTATGTAAGTATTAAGATAAATACCATCATTTGCAAAAGTTTAAGACCACCCTTCCAAAAATACAATAACTCAAAGAAAAAACAAAGTTAAGTATATTTAGTTTTCAGACATACTTGACCTGCCTTGGCAAAAACTCTCATTCATATGGGCTTATACCATTACTCTTGTGCTACTGACCACTGTAGTAAACATGTTATGTAATCATTCAATGAGACAAAAGAATGTATTCCAAATTATTGAAATACCCACAAATTCCCAGGTGGTCTTAAACTTTTGCAAATGATGGTAGATATGTTCTAAATTACAGCATAGAATGTGGTTTTAAAAATCATGAACATGTTCTATTATCGAGAAGATTTAATGTTCTTAATGTAACATTTGTATGTAACATTTCCTAAAAACTCTCAAATATGTGCATATTGCTTTTGAATGGTATTTTTTGGTAATCCAAGGCCTACACATTGCCTACCTCCATTATTATGTCTTAATTTAGAACTTAAGTTTAACTTAAAGTGTTTGTGAAACACCCCGAAGATTGCTAGAATGCATGGTAGGAATAATGTCGTAGGGATATGCTACTATTGTTGTATTCAGAAGAGAGAGATAGAAATATATATATATGTGATTCATGTAGAAATATATATATATATGATTCATGACCCAATCCAAAGCAAATATATTGTATTTCACTAGGACTGCAGATTTATTGTGAAAAGGAATTACCACAAACATATGATCTCTTTTTTTTCTTTTTTTTTGAGGGAGGGGTTATTCTTAATTAAATTCGTTTTTTTTTTTTTTTTTTTTTTTTTTTTTTTTTTTTTTTTTTTTTTTTTTTATTTGGGTGGGGGGGGGGGGGGTGGGGGGTTATTCTTAACTGAAGTCCAGAAATTTGTTTTTCAGCATTCACACACAGTCACATGCTAATACTACTGAAAAGCAAAGGGTTTATATTTCAACATGAAATTGCCTGCTCACAACTGGTGCAGCTAGCTACACTTGGTAAATAAATCATTATAGATGATTATTTTATTTCATTTCATTTACTCACTGTTCCAAATCTAATACCCCCTCTACTCAGGCAATTGCAAAAAACATGAGATCTCCGGGGGCTAGGTTATGAAATTTGACTAAGCGAGGTTTAAGAAATGGATTTCTAGGGTAGCATAATCATTGGGCCATATGCGTAGACAAAAATAGCAATTGCTTGTGCTAAGGCTAAGCCTTTGCTCGGGGGATAAGCTAAAAATCGTACATATTGTTTTATCGCAGATAATTCTCACAATAGAAAGTGTTTGCGAGTTCAGATGTATTCCTTAGCAAAAAATCTAGCACGAATAGTTGATATTTGTATGCATACTGCACATTATCATTCTTTATGTGAGTTCTGTAGCTACCAGCCCAGCAATGAACAAATATCTTGGGTAGACATGGTTGTTATATGAATATTTCTTTGAATCAGAGATATGTACAATTTAGGGTATTTTAAATACTCCTACAAGAATGTGAAATTGAATTAAAATCTGATCAAATCAAATCTATCAAATCAATTCAAAAGTCATGTGACTACACAAACAATTCATATGATACATTTTTCTTTTAACTATTCAGTGAAGAATTTGTATTTGACTTCAAAAAGTGACTAATAACCAAAACTACTCTTCATACTTACTATGAGGGTATATCAGGGGTGATCATAATTGTCTGCGAATTCTCTTGCAAACAAAACAAAATCATTCAAATTGTTGCAGTTTTGGGGGTAGACTAGATAACTTTTGGACAGAAATATGGGCACGAAATGTGGGCTAATTGCACAAACTCACACATACAGTATATTGATTTGCGCAAGTTGTTTTGACGACTTGGCCCTCCCAAGAGAGTTATTACCTGGGCATCTATGCAAAGCGGGAGAAGTCGAATAGCATCATCTAGGCATCGGCAGATGGAGAGGTTATGTCTGGTACATTTATTTTGTTTTTCCACATTATTTCTTTTTGTCCTATCCTGTCTTGTCATGTCATGTACATACTGTAGTTAAAAAAGGAGAATGTAAAGTGATGATACTCTTGATATTCATGTTGCGAGATGTTTAGGTCGAATGACAATTGGTACCAGTTGCTTTGTATATATTGCATCTTTTTATCCAAGATTGAATGAATGGCAGGGAAAAAACACAAATTATTACATTTACTTCTTTCTTTTTTGTTCTTCTTCAAAAATGTTGTTGTTGTAAAATCGATGGCAAGTTTGAAATGCCATTGATTTAAATGACTTTTGGGGGGGAGGAGGAGAAAAGGTAAAAAATATGTGAAAAATGAAATGAAAAAGTGGCAAAGCAGAGAAATATATATGTTTGATCTTCCAAAAGAAAACTGAGTGATATAATATACTAGGCCGTCCTTAGGTTAGCGGTGTAGAAACAAGTAGTAAGTGCCACGGTCAAATTATATAGACTCTTTATTTTTCTTTGGCACTTTTTTTTATAAATTCCCCCCCCCCCCCCCCACGGTTAGTCTTGACATTGTAGTTCTTCT
The DNA here is from genome assembly GCA_037951105.1 of Echinarachnius parma. Taxonomy (NCBI): domain Eukaryota; kingdom Metazoa; phylum Echinodermata; class Echinoidea; order Clypeasteroida; family Echinarachniidae; genus Echinarachnius; species Echinarachnius parma. Next base: position 15,233 of record JBAMJV010000889.1, on the reverse strand, counting down.
CCCCCTTTTTCTCCAATGAAAATCCTAACTTACTTCTTTGGCTCGAATGTTCAACAAAGGGTGTTCAGTTTCACCTTTGATTATATTTTGAGTCCATGTGTCCAATTTAGTGCATGGACTAAGACCCTGTTTACAGTGAAAAAAAAGTAAACGCTCAAAAGGCCAAATGCGGGGCCAAAAGTGGCCGATCCGCGGGCTCCGCTTTTTCTCACTGTAAACGCACGCAGGGCCAAATGCGGTACCAAATTGGGAAAACAATTCATTGCAAATAACGCGCCTTTGTACTGTGACCCCGGCGCGCCCCCAAAATAATGGTTTGTTTACATGCAGAGCGCCACTACGACAAGATATTGAAAGGGCGGCCGGGCCGAGCCCGCCATTGTAAACGCACAAAATATAATAAAAGATAATGTGAGACTTCAAATTTAACCAAGGCAAAAATAGTTGATATATATATTTTTCTCTAGAATTTGAAATGGTATCATAAAAGGGGCTCACTTTTGGTGTGTGTGTTCTGTTCGTCTCGATTTAACGCTAAGCAGCACCACTACAGCAACCTTTTGGATTTTGTAACCATGTATGATGGGAATAATTCTCCCTGTCATCATTGTTTCCAAGAATGCTAATTTGTATAGGAGGATCTATCGAACGTTGCCATCAACCCGAATGTGATAGTCAAGATTTACTCTTGCTGTTTTGAGGTTCATGTTCGAGAGTACAGAATGTAATATCCATGATGGAAATATTTCTTTCTGTCGTCAAAGATGGCTCCCTCGTAAGTCACTGCTCTCTTCATTCTTACATGCACACTAACGCACTCGCAGACAAACAAACGTCCTGTCCCTTCTGTGTGAGTTTCTATGGTGACTTTAAGGTGCTAGAGAAAGATGTAAAAAAAAATAAATAGTTTTCACTTAGTGAAATTTGTGTATACATTTTCAACTTGTAAAAAGTACAGAAGTAGTGAATTTATTGAAATTTCTATATGTATTTTACTGTTACATATATGTGACGAGACACAGAGTTTTTAAGAACTACTGCTTAGTTTGTAGAATTCTGTTTGCCTTATGAGATTGGTAAATGTGTGGAGATCTGTAGAAGGTAGATCTACCATACTTTACGTTATAAACTGAAGAAAGGAGAGTATTTTCATGTGTTTAGTATGACTTTGTGTGTAAGAGTGATTTCTTACGCCACAATGGTGTTGTAGCGAAAAAAATATAAAAAACCATGTGCTTTATGTCAAGCAAGCATGTAAAATCAACAAAGAAATATTATTATGAGAAACCTTTATATTTTGTTGAGGTAATAGTTTAGTTATTACCAAAAAAACTTGTACAGCGTTGCATTGAGAGAGAAGAAAACCATTTTAGTGTATATTGTACATGTATTATTCATAGTGTTGTATTTTGACGTTGCAAAGTTGAGATCATTATGTGTCTTAGATATGACGATGTTACGAAAAGAAAGAAAAAAATGACAAAAAATTATCTGAACACATTCGATATATTCTATTTTACTATGTGATTTTATGGACATGATTTTATCCAAGACTGAAGTTATCAAGTGATGTGTTGACCGTCACAGACCCGTTAAACTGTGTTTAAATCGTTTGGATACATGCTGCAGAGTTGTTATGTTTTTTTTTATAGTTTTTGTTTTACTATTGTTTAAAACGTGAAACAAGTCCTCACAAAGAGCAGTGTTATTTTGTCATTTGCTTCATTTCAGCCACCATACCATGTTTAATTAGTGAGCGCATGCCAATTGTCTTGTTTGAAGCCACTGTTAATTTTGCACATGAATCGAATGAGCAGTGTAGAGATGAAATGTATGCCATATCATTTCCTTATCACATACCCAAACCATGCACTTACAAATCAATATCATCATCTTTAAATAATCTTCAGATTTTTAATTGTTATGAATGCAAAACTTTATGTGTTTATAGAGGCCAAACAGTTTTGGAATATTACAAAAATGCTTCTTTACATATCAGTCCATATTTTGTTATCTTACCTTTCTGACAAGTAAGTTTTACAAGATTTATTAACATTTTAGATGAATTTTATCGTGCAATTCTTATTGCATGATGCTCCAAGTATTATAAGTTCATACTATTTTGATTTTGATTGTAGGATGTCAAATTTTCCCTCTTTTAAAGGTAAAATGTGGTATTTTTAACATTTTGTTTTATACACAGCTAATGTGTACAGTAATATGTTTTATAATAGTGTGTGATTATATGGCCCCGTATTTTTTTATAAGAAAAAACAGTGTTATCAAATACCTATGACTTTGATTACTTTTTTTAAAAGCAAAATCATACAAGAATAAGTTTCTTTATCAATGTCGATTTCCTTTAATGGTTTTGTACTTAACATGAAATACTTAGGGTCAGATGTTTTCAAGAGAACTTGCTGGAATAAAATGTAGTGCATGTTCTTATGATAAATTACAGAACAATCATTAATTTTCTTTTTTTATCGCATTTGGCTAAAAAAAAAAAATGAACCTCTGTCACTATCTTTATTTCATTTAGAATTTACAATATGTCATCCTAAACCTCAATCTGATGTTAAAGAATAGATTATTTTAATATTGTAAAGGATAGTTTACAATGTCTCTGTTGATTTGTATATCTAAAAAAAATAAAGATGTTACAAAAAAGAAAGAAATGTGTATGAAATGACAACTCAACTCATTTACAGGTGTTAAGAAAAGCATGGTAACTTCAATGAAGCTGTGATCTGTGGTGATCCAGCCCCGTTCATTTATCGAATCTAAGTAGCATGCACCAATAAGTCGTTCACATTTAATTTTTTATTTCACACAGTAAATATTATTTTCTGTTCAGCACCTTCGATAATTACGACTCCCATTCTCCTTTCTATCTTCCCTTTCATAATTTGATGCCTTGGGTGAAATATCCCAAAAAGGAAGAAATGTCTAGTTAGTATATTTTTTGTTCTCGTTTGTTTGGGTGTCTAGATGTTACAGTGGTTTAATGCCGATACTCACCTTTTATCAAGCAAACATAAGTGCATAGAAAATATTTTTCAGTTGTGTTTGTCGCTAATTATCATGACGATTTATTGTTTTATCTGTTTCACTTGCATTTTGTTTTTGTTGAGGTTGGAGATGATTTTAATCAAAGTATGTTTATAGTTTTGTCAGCAGTTGTATTATTTTTTTAAGATATGAAGAAGGAAAGTTGGTCTCGCCGATTTGTGGCGTTTTGGGGGCTTACGATAGATCATGAAAAGAAAAAAGTGTTTTTGAGTTGGTTCTTCTTCTTATGTTCACCACTTTTAGGATAAACTCTTGTACATATTTATAAATAAGTTGAATTATTATCTGACCAATGTAATCTGTATGTATTCTATTCATGTATGATGCCAATGATGGTGGTGATGATGTTGATGATTGATGATGATAATGTTGATGTTAATTTTTTGTTAATAATGATGACATTGTTGATAAAATGCAGAAGATTTTTAACATGATAAACTTTTTGATAGAGTATAAGGAAGAAAACTTACAAAAAATCTAACATAAAAAACAGTGTAGCATTGTATGGTTTCCCACAAGAGTACATTATGTTTGATTTTGGTACGTAAATTTAAGTGTTTTTGTGTAACACTGAATGTTTCTCACTTTATCAGTAATATTGTCCCAAATACGAGCTGGCAAGCCAAAACAACTGATGACATGACTAAACATAGTCTCCACAAACTAGTATCATTTCTTATTAAGGGTTTTGTTGATAACAGAATACCGGCAATTAAAACAAAGAAATTAATATAACTGTAATTTCTGGCAGAAACCTACATGTATGTCTCCCACTAGTAGAAAAAAACACTACATTATATTTCTTCAGACATGCAAAATGATGTTTATTTTGTTCCTATATTTCAAAGCTACACTGGTTAAGTGCATTGCACCACACCTACCATGAATAACCCCCCAAAACAAAAACATCAACTGCAGTTTCTCATTTTGAATTTGTTCTGCAGCAAAGCGTCAACACAAACCATAAAGTATTGCAGAGGACATCACAATTCAAAAATACTAAACTTCAAGTGTAATATTTGTCCACACTAGTCAATCATTTCTGGTTTAAAAATGTGATATTTTGTGGAGTCACCATTTTTGTTTTTTATTTGGTCAATGGAAGGTTTCTAAATGTGCCCAAGTTGTTGCATGTATTACTTAGATATTGACCGTGTTATGTTGATGTTTTTCGTGAACTGTAGTGTTTTGGGTCGCGATCTTTGGTTGTGTCACTTCAGCCACTACCCATTTAACTTCCCCTTCAAACTTGTGTTGTTGTTTTTTTCAGGTGAAATGTTTTAAATTGGAAAGCATGCCTGTAATTTTATTTCAACCTTGTTTAATATATTATTACTTTATTGTTAACAACAAATTGCTCTCCGTTGTCTTTAGAATTGAGAAGAAATGGACAATGTTTTTTTTTGTAATTGATTGTTAGTTCCATGTTCATTCACAATGTTGACTAACTTTTTTGAAAGCCGTACAATGCACATGGTTCACTGCTAACTATGGGGTCGATTCTATGCTTTATAAATAACTGTCAGTCATAAACAAGTTTTGATGACAAAATATATATAGAAAAATTACATTTTTATGAAGACATAAAAAAACATTTTTATGAAGACATAAAAAAACATTTTTATGAAGATTTAAAAAACATGCATAGAAACAACAACAACAACACTCTGGAAAATAGATTTATAGCTCTTTTTCTCAAAGAAAATTTAGAAGCAGTTTTCATGATTCAAATTTGTGTAACGTTAACAAACGTGTATTGCTGTGTATGTCAAACGCAATGTGACCGGCTGGACACTGTCGTGAGATCGTGAGAAACAACCTGGGAGAAAATCTGATGATTAAAACTATTTTTGAAGATTGTCAATCAAAAATGCTTTGTTTTTGTGTGTTTTCTTTTCAATTCGTGTTGTGCTCTTGTTGGACCTCGTTGAAAGTGAATTGACTGTACATGTTGATTGATTGGTTGGTTGGTTGGTTGGTTGGTTGGTTTGTAAGTTGAAATTAAAGGTACCGTTGAGTATTGGTATTTCCCGAAGTGCCCCCCGATATTTTTTTGTGAGATAAAAAACTGACTGTCAAATTTGAAAGAACATACAATTTTAAAGGGATAGTTGAGTTCTGGTAAGGAGAGTACAGTTTTAGTGAAACTGAATTTTAGTAACCAAAACCTGCATCATTACATTACAAACTAATAGTTATAACTAGAAAGGAACACAAAATTACAAATGACGTAGTAAAGATCATGTTATCATTCAAAAAGAGCCGTTAAAACGTAAGAGGGCGCTCTCTAAACACTCATCGGTTTCAACCATTTTGAATAAAATATTGTGCATGTGATGCTTTGTTGAAATAGTGATTAGATAGAGAAATAACCAACAACTATTTAAATACCTATTTTGTAACTTTTTTGAAAAGAGGAAGCATTTTTTTGAATTTTTAACGGCTGGTTCAAAATTCTCTAATAAACCCGGGGCCCGGGTTTATTACAAATTGTTATATTTATGGATATTTCAGCCGTTTCTGAACCGATTTTGATCAAACAAAGATGATTTTATTGTTTAAATATTATGCTCTTTCAAATTTTACACTCAGTTTTTCATTACCTCACAAACCAATTAAGTAGTCTAGCGCCCTCTCTACCAAAACTCAACTTTCCCTTTAATGACAGAATAAACTTTATTTGATCAAAATCGGTTCAGAAACGGCTGAAATATCCATAAGTATATTTTTATTCAAAAGATTCTTCACCGGCAATCACCGGGGGATATTTTGACTTTTTAGACAAAAAATAAAAAAATGCTTAAAGACTGCTTGGAAAAAAATCTGAATAGGTTTTTAAAAAGTCGTTGATGATATCTCTATTGAATCATTATTTTAACAAAACATTAAATGCACAATTTTGTATGAAAAATGGCTAAAACCAGTGATTTTTTTAATAGCGCCCTCTTGAGTTGTAACGGCTCTTTTTGAATATAACAGGGGTTTTACTTAGTCGTTTGTAATTGTGTATACTTTTCGAGCATGGTGAAATTATAACTATTACTTTGTACCGTAATGGTGCAAGTTTTGGTTACTAAAGTTAAGTTTGACCAATACTCAACTATCCCTTTAAATTAAATTGTTTAACATCTTTTCATATTTGACTACAGGGTATGGAAGATAACATTTAGAAACATATTCATGTAAGAACAAATAACATCTCATACTGTTATAACATTTAGAAACATATTCATGTAAGAACAAATAACATCTCATACTGTTATAACATTTTTCACATGATTACACATCTGGAACGATTGTTACTACATTAAATATAATATCCCGTACTGTGAAGTCGCGTTTAAGTCCTTGGGGGTGTTTCACTAAACACTGTTCAATCGACTTTAGCATCTTCTTAATTACTAAAAATCGATCCTAAAATCGATTTTAGTGTTTAGCGAAACACCCTTCAGTTTAACTAAAAGCCACGTCCAAGTCCCGTCTAAGTCCTGACCAAATTCAGTCAGGATGTCGTGATAAAGGGTTTGTTATTCTGGGTCCCATTTCATGAAAGGGTCTTATGTTAAGAGGGTCTTATGTTAAGAGCGTCTTAACTGCCTTCGTGATCGAAACACATGCCATCCATATGCCCGTGATCATTCACAGTCACGTGACAGTTGAGACGGTTTTAACACAAGACCCTTTCATGGAGCGGGTCCCAGAAGTCGTGTCCAAGTCCTGTCTATCTAAACACTCACTTAGATTTAGCCTGCGCTCCGCGCTAGCGTTCTCTAGAGTTAGATTTCGCCACGACTTAGACACAACTTCCAGAGTATGGGCCTCTTTGTTTATAGGTTGGTTGATTGGTAAACTACATGTTGTTTGGTTTGTTGGATGGTGTGTTATTTGTTGATTGCTTGATTGGTTGGTTGCTTATCCTGATGATAAATAGAGTGAATGGGTGGATACAATCTCATACATTTTCTCCTCAATTTATTTTTCTACCTTCCCCCTTTTTTGTTCACCACAACTACTTATAATAATACGCGACTACATAGTGATATTCTATTTCCTTTTCCCCGAGCCGTGAGAGTTTTACGAGGTACTGAAGAAGAATGTCCGAAATAGACACGCAAATGAGCTGACAATGACAATGATGGGCGCCATAATGAGCGTTGCTATGGCAACCACCAGGGAAATGTTCCTCTTCCATTCTCGTTACTATGGGAAGATTGACATTGGAGCGATGTTACTCACGTGTATCACCGGGTGAGAAACAGAAGGGTGCTAAGTCACTTTTTACACTTCGGAAATAATCAAGTTTAATTTTCTGGTATTTTTATTATTTAAGGCACCAAATTTGATGACTGATAATCAAAGTACCTTTTCAGATCAAAATTTCAGTCTTTTGAGTGCTCTAAAGTATATTTTTTAATTAATCAAATCCTCCGGACAAACTGTAATGTCCGTGACGCTGAAAATGTAATGTCCGTGACGCAACGTGTTGTTGTCTACATCACATATACCTGGCCCATTTCGCAAAATCCAACTTGGATTCAATTCATCATTGCCTTGTCTATAATTGAATACCTAAATCACCTTTGTGAGGTCTCAGAACTCACAGATTTTTGCAAAGATGTATATGGATGCAAAAAGTCATGTCCAAATAATGTAATGTCCGTGACGGCGCACATTTTTCAGAATTACTCAGTAACGAATTGGATAAATGTTCTGAAACTTTGTTTGCATACTAAACGAGGCTATTGCTTTGTAATCAAAATAAAAGTTAGACATTAGGTAGAGGTATGAATTAGTAGTGGCATTGGAAAGTCATGAAAATACTGTATGTTTGTAATGTCCGTTACACTGGAGTTGCCCTTAACGTTTGAAAACCATGTTAAAAAACAATGTAGCTCTCTTTTATATTTTGTGGAATGCCCCCAAAATTAGACATTATTATTATCTGGAAACGTCGCATCACGTAGAGTTGGCTTCGAGCTACAAGATGGTATGCGTATCTCAATTTAGCAAAACAATCTACTTAACGCCCTTCATAATCTCGCCCGGTGGGATGATGTTTATAGGGGGAAGAGGATGAGTATGGAACATTATGTGAGAATATTTCCTTCCCTAGAAATAATGATTAGAATCTTAGAAGACAAAAAAGAAGGCAATAGTTGTAAAAAATATATATATAACTGAAACTAGAGGGAACAAAACAAACAAAGGAAATTATCTATTTCGTTAACCCATCTCATTACTCACAGGGGGAATATAACACGGATTGACGTATGTATGCAGAGAAGAGTCGGGCAAGTTTTATTAAAAGGACCTAAAGAATACAACGTACTTTGACACTTATTCCATAGTTGATTACTTGAAACATAGGTCTGCCGAAAAAAAATCCATGAAAATAAACACAGTAGTGATTTAAGACTAGTTTTCTGATGCCAAATCTTACTTAGCAGCCAGTTTACGCCCCACCCACATTTAGGGTCCGGAATCGGCAGCGTCATGACGCGTCATCTACAGAATTTAGTTCATTAGTCCGTTCTTTAGAACGGCGATTTAAAAGGGGCGTTCCCAGGACAATTAGATATTTACTAATTACCCCAAAATTGATTGATTTCATGAGAAATGACTGCCAAATTCTTTTTCTTCGGGAAAATTTACATATAGAGAGCCGAATTGTGAAAATTAGGCCATCTAGACGCTGTAGTTCCTTTAACTGAAATGTTCTTATTTAGAGGAAAAACATAATCTGGAATGAAAATTTAAAAAACAGAGAAAAGACACCAAGGAGTACAATTATTTAACCGCCCAAAGAGGCAACATAATTTATATTTTGACATGGTACAATATTTGTTCATGTAAAGCCCGGCGCAGACAGAGCCGACTCGACCCGATCCGACTGGTTTCAATCAGGCTAGAGTTGGGCCCGGTCGGTCGGAGCAGATTTATCGTGTTTAATCGGCCCCAACTGGCATCCGACTGTCTCTCGACTGGCATAATGTGTGTCGCGAGGCACTGAAAACTTAGCCGATCGGAAGGACAACCAGTCGAGTCGGCTGTCTGCGCCGGGCATAAGATGTTTAGTAAGGGGGGAGGGGGGGGGGGGGGGGGTCCCATTTGATAAAAAAAAATTTAAAAATCTTGTTCAATTAGAAACAAATCTGATGAGAGAGGGAAACAACAAAGAAAATAAGAAAAGTAATTAATATTCGTAAGATAATCTCATCGCCCAAAGACATGAAATACACTGACAATGTCTCAATAGGTGCTCATATTCAAACATTTAATTGAAAATATTCTTCTTTCGAAGAAAACTCATCTAAATTGAAAAGAAAGGACGTACACAATTAAAAAACATGATCACTACATCGTTATATTATCAACACTTCATTCAACGATGCATACCATCAAACACTAAATAATTATTGTTTTTAAGTTGACTTTTAAAATTAAAGGTACGGAGGAAAAGAGTAAGGACTATAATGGGGGTCCAGGGAGCATAGCCCCCGGAAGATTTTGGATTTTCAAAAATTGGGGGATATATCCCCCCCCCCCCCCCCCCCCCCCCCCATTCCCCCGTGATCAACACCCATGATCGATGGTGGAAAGAAAAACAAGAAGTCAAAGATACTGATCTAAACTGTTATCTCATCTCAACATCCAACAATGCCGTTTCTTTGTTTTTAATCCAGTTATAAGACGTGTAAATGAAAATGTTCTTCTATTTAGATGATACAAGTAATCAGAAATTAAAAGAAAGTGCAAAGAAAAGTCGAAAAGTGATTAAAACAAATTTGCATCACCTCGATGATCTGTTATATATTGGTCAAATTTCGTACCTTTTTTTTTTAAAGGGGTACGAAACTGCATTAGCTTATCGTTATCTTATCTCATTCAAAGATGCACCCATTTTTGTTTTTAAATCCAGTTATTTTTAAACGTTTAAAACTAAAGGTATGGAGGAAAAAGAAGACAACGGATCGACGGGGGAGTGAACTACAAGGAGAAAATGATCATTATCTCGACTTATCTTCCAGAGATTCCCACATTAATGTGAACAAATCCAGTTATTTTCAGACGTTTAAAACTAAAGGTATGGAGGAAAGAGAAGAGTAAGGATCGAGTGGGAATAATTAATCTCACCAAGTACCGACTTGATCACGCGATGAAGCCTTAGAACTACTCATTAGCGTCTACGTGGGTGCTCATTATGATACCATACTCAAATTAGAGGTCTTCTCTCGCATGCATAATTATAAACTATATAGGTGAATAAGCTGGGGGACTGGGGCTGCAGCCCCCCCCCCCCCCCCCCAAACACCATACTTCCATGAAAACACAAACATTTGGACAGCGAGGTTTGGTGAAGACCTTTGTTACAATATTTTTGTTTCATAATTTACAGTATAGGTCTACATAAATTAGAGATCATACAAATTTAGGTGAATCGGTCGGGGGACTGGGGGACTGTGGGGGGGGGGGGGGGGGGGGGGGGGGGGGACTATAGGTGTACGAAGCAGGAGAAGGGCATACTGGGGGCTGCACCCCATCCATAGACTTTTGAAAAGTCCCCCAATACCAAGATTTTTTTAAACGGCGATGGCTTTTTTAAAGGTTTTCTCAGTCTCACATGTTTGCATAATTAGAGATCATTATATTTGTGTATACCAGGCTTGAGAAAATGTCCATATTCATGGTATATTTGCCAAAATTTGGCCGTTTTCAAAACTTCAGGGGGATGCAGCCCCGGGGGGGGGGGGGGGGGGGGGCACTCATATATAATGTAAGACGGGTATGTGCCGCTTACAAGACCCCCGTTTTCACACCCGATTGCCGCTCTCAAGATACCCGATTTTCAAAAATTGCCGCTCCATAGACGCCCGGAATGACTTGGCTAGGTAGTTGAGTAGCGCCATGTCCATTGTTCTTCTTCTAGTCAGTTCTTGGACCACTATTTGAGGGTTTCCGTAGGTCTTTGGTAGCTCCAAGTCCATGTATTTTGTAGTTTTAGTCTGCTCCTTAGACCCGTTAACTCCCGTTTCAGGGTTTTTGTAGCTCCAAAGACCCTATATTTTGTGCTTGTAGTCAGCTCTTAAGACCCCCATTCCGGAGTTCCGTGAGGCACACCCCCGTCAACAAATAATTCGAGTGCCCCCGGGGATGCAGCCCCTCAGTCCCCCGCCTCCTACGCCTATGTATGTACTAGTTGATTCAAACATTTGCGCCCCCTAACAAAAGCTTATCTTACTGGCGTCATGTATACTGGTAAAAACATACAATCATGCTCAGTTGAGATCTACCGTAGATCATAGTATTGGCCTACCTGCATTAAAGGGATAGTTGAGTATTGGTTAAACTTAACTTTAGTAACCAAAACCGGCACCATTACGGTTCAAAGTAATAGTTATAACTTCACCATGCTCGAAAAGTATGCACAATTACAAACGACTAAGTAAAACCGTGAACTTGTGAACTGAATTCAGTCTATAATATGGTGTTGTTTGTTTTATTTCGCTTAATGTACGTATGTACGAGTGCGATACATGAATAATATAAACATGCATACATACATAAATACATACACCCATACATAAATACATAGATATATATTTACGAATTATACTAATGTTTGCAAACGTTTCCCGCGTTTAAACATTCGATCGAAGTGGGGGATTTCGTTTTTTTCTTCTTTACAACTGTTTCACTTTCCATTTAATCACTTTTGAGTGGGAAAATAGCAAACACCTGCCCGGATTTAGCCATTCTCGGGAAAATTTGAACAAGTCATCAATATTTAAATAATGGCGCCATTTTGGAGCCATCTTTTACGAACAATTGGCGGTAAACTGTAAAATAACCCCGGCCTCAAGTCATGTTTTGTGATTGTGGAGCTTGCTTCAAAAATCAGATATTGCATTCGTCATGCTAAGTGCAGCTGGGGGCTAATACGACCCTGGTACATGTATAAGGAACGTTACTTCAGGGCTCTACACTACGAAACATAAGTTACTTGCCCAAAATTGGTACATTACGAAATGAGCATTCGATGTGTCAATGACATTTTAAGAACATTCAATTGAAATTGGTGATTAACAGTAATGTTTGCATAATATTTTTAAAATTCTGTAAAATGCCCACATTTGATCTTATTGTGATATTATGAATTATAATTCTGATATGAATTACTTGCCCTGGTCGGAAAAGTGAGTTCGAATCGTACATGCCAACAATTGATTTTCACTTGCCCGGGGCACGTGGGTTTCTGGAAATGCATGTTTACAGGTTAGGCAACTATCTACACGATATTTGTAGATCAGTGGTTTGAGAAAGGTGATTTAGTTCTCAAATTGAATAGGTTCTCAAAACTCTGTATTTTGTTTAAAACATAACGTTCGTACACTTACTCACACATAATACACGTACACTTACAAACGACCTCGCACACACACACACACACACACACACACGCACACACACATACACACACACACACACACAAACAACATAATACTGTTCAAAACATTCTCATACAAACACCTATGTTTTAACATTGGGTGAATTCTTTTAAAGTTACTACCAATCAGTTCGAGTTATTCCAAGTGGAAATATATAATTGCGTAAGAATTGGAATTATTCCCAATGTAAGTAACCATGGTAACAAAATGTTCTGAAATATAACACAAAATATATGTCCTATTAATGGAAATTCTAATAGGGCCTCCGGGGAGTTAATGGCATTATTATTCATTTTCACGATTTATTTATGTATAGAAAACGAAAACATCCTGATCATGCATGTGTGCGGCGATGGGTTATTTTTTTTATCCGATCCGATTTTGTTTTAGATGACTTCATTTTTGTTGGGTGATAGCAAACTCCTTTCCGATCGAAGCATTATTGTACATGCAAGAAAGCGATGTTAACAAGTAAGTATTCACTATTAAACAAAATCAACACATGGCTATTTTATATTTGCATCGAATTTATTTATTGATTGATTGGATTTATTGATATATTTAATTACTTATTGATGTATTTATTGATGTATTTATTTATTAATGTATGTATGTATTTATTTATTTATTCATTTATTCATACGTTTATTTTTTAATATGTTTTTTTGTATCTGTTGTATTTATTTATCCATGTATTTGGGCATTTATATTATATCTTATTCGTTTATTTATCTATTCATTTGGGTCGCTTCTTACTTTTCCCAGAAGTGCAGTACATCATGATCCCTTGTTTTGTATAATCATGATAATCACCCCAACCCCCTGCTATAATAATGTGATTCGCGATAAATGATGTCTTCCAATGCCATTTTATATTACAATACATTTATATTGACTAAAGATGAAAAAGCGAGTCGTCAGTAGAGGGGCTATCATTAACGTTGCATTATCTTCAAGGAGATTGGAATTACCCCCCTTGGCATCGAAATGAGTGGCGTATCTAAGGGAGGGGGGTCCTTCCGCGAAAATGTTTTAACAAAAAACAATCATAATACAAGAAACAAAGTGGTAAGCATACTAATTACCTAAAGAGTGCCGCCTCAAATCTAGTGGTACATGCCCCCAAATAAATAGACAAAGAACATTAAACAAACAAAAGTGGCCAAATAAAGAAAAACGTAGAGCGTGCCCCCAAAATAATTGAAAAAAAACCAATACAACAAACAAAAGGGGCGAACATAATACAAACCTAAAGTGCGCCCCCAGATTAAGTTGTACATGCCCCTAAATAAATTGAAAAAAATAGTGAAAGTGGCAAAAATAAATAAAACACATGTGTGTGGTCGGGTCCCCCCCCCCCCCCACCCAAAAAAAAAAAGAAAGAACAGAAAACCGCGCTACGTCATGCGTCTACAACAATAATTCAAATGCATTTCAGGACGTTTTCTGCTTCCATGTGTTTGAATGCTCTAAAACCCCGTTTTAAATATCGACAATCTAAAAAAACGGGCAAATTAATATAATGCATGATTTATGTTTATGACCCCTAAAACAATGAGCTCCCACTCACGCTGCGCCATGCACTGCCCCTATACGGTACATGATTCATCGCAGGCTGATGAGCAGATTGGAAGATACAAAGAGAAAGGGGAGCTGTATTCCCTGTAGAGGGGCGCTCATTAACTTTATACATTAGTATGTCCAAGGACAGAAGGAGGATACGAGACGGGGATATAGGGGGTGTAACCGCCCCCCCCCCCCCCCCCTTCCCGAGTGTTTCGGAAACACCACAATTATTCGGGCAAATATATACTCATGCATATTCTGGCAAACCCATCTCATTTTGGCGTAAACTAATATCATTTTGGGCGAATTTAGGCTTAGTTATTTTTTGCTAAATAACAAGAAGGACAGACTCAAGTCGAGTATAAACACCATTTACCCCCCGACCTCTTCCTGGGAAGCAAATGCCTGTATACCAATGCAATGAAAATTATTCCTTATACAGAGGCCCTCATACCGTAATATGTTGTCCAAAGACAGAAGAACATACAGAAGCGGGGGTCTAGGAGTGCAACTCCCCCCCCCCCCCCCCCCACCCACCCACCCATCCACTCCGTCGAGGTTTGAAAACACAAGACAGTGTTCTGGCAAAAAGTAGCTCATTTCGAGCAGAAACCATCACACTTTACGTAAACCGATCTCATTTTGTGGTAAACTGTGACAGATCACATTGGAAAGGGGGGGGGGGGGGGAAACATGGCAAAAGCATCAAATTTAAGGCCAAAATCAGCTCACTTTTGTTCAAGATAAACGCCCTCAGTTCACCACCCCTGGAACTCTGGAAAACTGAATTGCCCCTATATACGCACATGCGAGGGAATACCCCCCTTCTGTTGTCCCTCTATTAAACTAAACCATTGGTTTATTCCTCTAGCAGGCTGAACAGACTGGATGATATCGTCGGTTGAGAAAGAGAAGGACGCTAAGTCACTTTTTGTACTTCGGAGATAATCATAATGAAGTCATAATGTAGAAACCAATGTTGATCTTTAAAGGGACTTAGTAACATTGTCCAAATCCTCAAAATAAAATTGTAATTCTAGCGGTTCCTTTATACCTTGTTGTATTCGTATTAACAATAAAATCATGGGACAGCTTTCGGTTTTTCAATTTCCCTTTCATTACAAAGATATGTATGATTGAAGTATTTAG
>JBAMJV010000888.1:130000-217350 GCA_037951105.1 Echinarachnius parma | reverse complement strand
TTTGATATGTTTGGGCAATACGTACAGGCCTAGGCTATAGTTGGATTATTGAGCTCCCTGGTTACACTGAAGCATGCACAGAACTGTTATTAGCTTGGAAGTGTGTCATTTGCCAGGGTGTATATTACATAACAACATCTCTAATGTGACTCAAAATGTGACCACAAGTCATAACGAATCCAGGGATAAATAGCCCTTGAGAAGAAAGGGGACATTGGGGGGGGGGGGGGGGGGGGGGTGTACAGGGGAGAGGGAACATGCCCACATGAATATAAGGTCAAAAATTGGATGGGATGCTGCAGGAGATTAGATGCTCAGCCCCGGAACAAGTAGAGGTATGATTTGGGGGGGGGGGGGGGGGGGAGAAGCAGCGAAGGTGTAAGACACATAACTTTTATGTTTTACTATGCCCTGTTCAAGCCACCACATAAAATTTATTTTCTTTTTCCCCAATTGGGCAAGTAAATTCATGATTTTCAGATTTCAATTGCCCGAAGAACAAATTTTCTTGCCCCCCAAAAAACTTATGTGAAACAAAAGAACATTTAATCACTCTAGGTAACTGGATTTGCTTGGCAAATTTTCTTGCTTGTTTATATATTTTAGATGAGATGTACTCACATGGAATTACATTTTCTCTCATAGTTGAACAGAAATGTTAGTTGCCCGAATGGGCAACCAAATTAGACCATTAATTAAAATGTACTTGCCCGACATCAATGTTGACTTGCCCAGGGCAATAGGGCAATAGGGCAAGTGTTAGAGTCAAGCCCGGCCCTGTTATTCATGTTCAAAATCTGATTCTGATGATGATTAATATCATGCAGAAAAGGTGATTAGTATAATCATATATGGCTATTTCCATAAAATAGGACCCCAGTGTGTGACATAGGGGCCAAATTTTAGATTCATGTATTTATGCATCAAAATACAATTTTTTATTTCCTATATATCTGAATTTTCGGAAAAAAAACAAATTCTCACCATTTTATACAATTCATCAAAGTGGGGCTGGTCCAAAGTATGCACGCTTCTGACAGATTTCATGTGTAAGGGGGACACCAAACCTAAGGTGTCAAAGTGTCAGATTGGTTTCAAGAGATTTACATTTGTATGTTTTTTTTCTGTTTTCATGTCTGTTTTTGATGCCATTTCACATTAAACAACTTTTTGTTTGAGTCATTTTCAAAGAAAGAAAAATAAATCTCAACATTTTAGCCATTATGTACCGTAAATTTGGAATTTTTGACACATATGGTAGAAGAAACTCTGTGGACACAACAATTTTTGCCACTCTAAAGGATAATTCAATCTCAGTCACAGTATATGAACAACTGAACCATTTTAATGTACAATTACATGCAAAAGTACACAACAAATTTTCATTGCCTTAAAATTTAATTCTAATTTCACGTGTTAGGGGGACACCAAAAAAATGGTGTCCCCCTTACATAGTGATCACAAGCCTGAAATGGTGATTACAAGTGAGTGATAAGTATTATGTTTAGTTCAAACTTACATTCTACTTATTGAGATACACTTCCAACATTAGGGACATAACAAATTGGTGACTTTTAATTGCCTTGGTCCTAAAAATGGTGATCCTTAACATACATAAATATTAGTGGTAACCGTACATAAAAATAACCACCTTTGGAAATGTAGAAATCAAGGAAAGGGCCTATCTGGTTGTTATTTAGTTTAAAATACAATACAGAAATCAAGTTAAACATTTTCATCAGAAATAAAATAAAATAGCACATGGATATTTCAGAAACTTAAGTTATACTGTACTTGGAGTTTCACGTGTAAGGAGGACACCAAAACAGTGTAATTGAAAACTCAAACATACATGTACAATGCAATTACCCCTTTAACATAGTTACAGAGGGTGATCATTTAACAGTGCCCACAGAGGTGTGAAGTAAAGCAGTGGGGATGGGGTGCTGGACTGAGGTAGCTAGGGGTATTCAGGAGCAGGGGAGGGGTTATTAAGTCAATTCCTGTTTACTTTCATGATAGCCATAGGCATAGGAGGCAGGGGGGTGGGGGGGGGGGGGGGGGTGGTGGTGCTATAGAGACTGCACCCCCTGAAGTTTTTTAAATGGCTTTATTCGGGCAAATAGCACCTCACATTCGGGCAAAACATGTCATATTCGGGCAAAACATTTCATATTAATAGTGTTACTTGTCATGTGAAAACGGGAATGACAATTATTTGGGCAAAAGAACTCGGGGGGGGGGGCCCCCTGAGAAAAATGTAATCCTACACCCATAATGATAACCCTTTCTTTGAAATTTGGGGGATCTTTCAGGCATTTTACAGGATCCCTCACCCCACACCCCCCTTGTGTGCCTTTTCACTGCCATGCCCCCCATGGATGGGTCATCCTACATACCATAGATTCCTGGATGATACCCCACTGTCCACCCACATTGGGTGTGTGATCTCCCTCACATCCTTATCACCAGGGGCGTAGTACAGGGGGGCTTACTGATTGGGGGGGGGGGGGGGGGTTGAAGAATGAAAACAAACAATTTAATCAAAGATTATCCAACTAAAGGCCAATATTACTAACTTGTGCCTTTGATATGACACATTTCAGGTATTGCCAACTTTCTAACAACATCAGTTGGAATGAAGATTTAGTCAATGTTATTAAGTAGCTTTTTTAATGGCATTCACATTACTTAGTAGATTAGTTTATCAGTATGACATCTTCAGATTTAAATTTCTTGAGTTTAATTAATATTATTATAATTCATTAAAGTTTATCCAGTCTATCAGTATCACATATTTTTAATATTATTAACCAATTGCCTATGGGAACCTTGTGGGGCCTGTGTTAACTTGATGAGACTTGCAAAATCTAGTTGGTAACGGGTTAAATTTCTTTCATTCATGAAACAGTTTGATATGATTCCGATATCAGTCATGATGAATTGATAACTCTGGTCAGTCTCTGGGGGAATTACGCGTAGGTATTAAAAAAAAAATGTAATTTGGCACAGGAAAATATAAATTATTTTTGCCCAAACTGTTTCTGAGAACCCCTAATGGCTCTTGTCAGGAAATGTGTCACCCACATAATTCAGCCAATGAAAGTATGAATGATATATATTTAGATTATCTTTTTAGCATTATTTTTTCTGAGTTAATTTTTTACAGAAATATGTCCGTTAGTGAGCATTATTATAGAAAACTGTATACAGTGCACTACTTATACACATACAATACTAGTTACCAATGATGGGTGTATACTGATTAGGAAAATAGGGTTATGAAAATAAAGACAACTGTTTCGTTTTTAAAGAAACACATATTCTCCCTTATAAATCTTTTACTCAGTTGTTGTTTTTTTAAGTTAGAATATATTTCCTATAGTATAAAATCTATCTTCACTTCTGCGCAAAAATGAAATGCAGACTGAAAGTGGGTCAAAGTTTGAACCCATCAGTTATTTCAGGGGATATGAAAAAAGGATAGTTTGAAAAGTGTTTCACGACTAAGATCCAACATCTATTTGCCTCCTGCCTTCACATCAACTTGTCTTGGATGTAGCAGGACAGATTGAAGATCCATTGATGGGGATGAGGATGAAGGAGGACTTTGGGTTGGGCTATAGCAGGGATATGAGATATACCCCCTGGTCATTGGTGGATACAGCAGGGGGGCTAGGGATTCTAAGGGGTGGGTTGCAGCCCCCAAAGGTTAATATGAACACCAGTATTTGGGCAAAAAGTTCCTCACATTTTGAGGAAAAAAAAAACTTCCATGTAAATACATACAGGTATTTAAGCTGTCACATATTTGGGCCAAGTTGTTTAATTTGGGGGTAAAGGTTCACATTTAGGAGACAGGAATGATTTTATTTGGCAGATGAGTTGAGGAGGGGAAATAATGTACATGCCTGGTACCATTGGGGCAAGAGGGGGTTGGGGCTGGGGGAAGGTGGGGTGGGGGGGGGGGGGGGGTGGGACTAGAGGGTTGCCAGGAGTTCCAGGGTTATATAATCTTCTTTTATTTATTTTTGAGGGGGATGTTAGCTTGAAATCTCTGGCAAATTAAATCATAGAGGAGCGAAATATATGTTGTGTGATATACTGAAAGAATAAAATTTGGTTAGAATACCTCGGCCCCACAGGCAGAAATGTGCATGTACGCATGCCCATGCAGGGTATCAAGCAAAGGCTGTACAATGTTTGGTTGGTTGAGAACGATAGTGTTAACTCATAAATTTATTGAAGATCTTTGCTTTGCTTGTCAGGAGGAATAGGGTAGGATGATATTCTGAACTTAAATAATGGAAGTGCATGTAGAAAAAACTTTGCTGTGCTCTTAATTATCGGGGGAAATTCTGATAAAAGACCTCTGCCCCACAGGCTAAATTTTTATCTGTATGCCCCTGTAGGGTATCATTGCAAAGGCTGTACAATGTTTGGTTGGGTGAGAGGTGGGATTTGTTTATAAGAGGTGATAGCTGTGCAATATTATGACAGGAGAGAGTAGGGATTTGTTTAGAAGAGCTATAGACTTACTGGATTCAAACTAGAAGTCAAGTATGCGTCCTACATCAACAAAAATTCCGCCCATGACAAGCAGCTAGGCTAGAGTAGATCTAAAGCTATTTCATGTGTAGCACAATTAATACTGCGTACGGTTGAAAAATAAAAGAACTTAACGTGATTTTTTTCTCTGATTTGAAACAAAACTGAAGACAAGGAGTATCATACTAAAAAAATATATTCAGCATGGATGAGATGAATTAGCCATTGGTCTCAAGAAAGGAAGGTAGAATCATTATTTACTAAAAGTACACAATGTGTGTCTTTAGTATCAGACAAAAAGTAGCAGATTTGGCAAAAATGTAGTACAAATTTTGAGACAAACAATTAATTTTGTATCAGTAGTATGCTTTTTTGATTGTTACTGGTTAAAAAAAAAGAAGAAGAAAAAAAGAAGAAGAATGATTGGAGTGGTATCAATAGTGAATAGGAGCTTTAATACATTACTGTGCAGTGACTGTTGATTGAACAGATTCAGGACAGAAATAAGCCTCCAATAATAAGAATTTATTGTCTCAAAGGCAATGAATTCATCATCATTCTTCACCACACAGATAGTGGGAGATCCGGAAATGTATGTAAATGGGGATGGGCGGATATTATGACACACACCATTAAATAACCTGTGTCAATCATTAAAAGTAATACACTGGAGTTTTGGACCCCCCCCCCCCCCCCCTCCCCAGAAGTGCCAAAAATAGCATGTGAAATTGATTTCATGTAACATAATAGTATTTAATTTAATCATGATTAGTTCAATTATAACATTGATGTATTCATTGAAAAGTGACATTTGACAGCCATATTTTATCATCAACCATTCATTGCAATTAATAGCTGCAGGAAATTATTACACATACAGGCCAGTGATTCAATTCAATAAATCACATATTTTGTTTTCGTCTTGGGTTTGTCTTTCATAGCGGTCATTATTGTTATGATATTACTATCGTAACGTGTATTATGCAGCTCTACAAATGTGTATTTGCGAGTCAATATCAGACGATATTACCCCTCCATGGAGCTGAATATTCAATCCAGCGCGTATGTGCGCAAATTCATACGCGCGTTTATCAATGACGTATGAATGGTTTTGCGCATGTCTAATTATGACGTATGAACACGTTTACTCATGAGTTGAAAATGCTTAATTAGTAATTTGAGATTCAATGCATTGGTCTTCTTCCATGAACAAGACGGATTAAAATGAATGTTTTTGTTTATTTATGTTTCCCTCTGGATAGTATGTATAATAATAATAATATTGACTGGCTTGTTCTTTCGTGATGTATCAGAAATATTGCATTCGCTAGGATCATATTGCACTCGTCTTCGACTCGTACAATATGATCCTAGCGAATGCAATATTTCTGATATACCACTCAAGGCCAGTCAATATTATATAAATATTGCTATCAATGAATAATTGTTATCTTATAAATAATACTAGTACATGATACCTAGGGCTGTTGACGAGTCACGGGTACTCGGGTCCCGCCGAAAAATGTCGAGTCCCGGGCGCAAAAATCAATACTCGATATCCCGAGAAAAAAAAGCAAAAGTCCCCTCATTGAACGCAAGAGTTATCAAGTTCATTCAAGTGACAAAAATGCGCTGCATTTTTGTCACTTGAATGAACATGTTTTCCCAGCTGGCGTGACATGCCGATAGCGAAATCAACAAATGGGTAAATTTCGGGTACCCGTGACTCGCCCAAAAATTTAGTGCGAGTCCCGGGAGGTAAATACTCCCGAAATCGACACCTCTAATGATACCTAGCATTTACATAGCGCTTAAACCATTCAGTACGGGTCCTAAATATACTTGGGCTAGGTCTGTGGAGAACAGATATTGTAGCAAGATCAATCAGTCCTGAACGGGTTAATACAAATGTTTCTAAGCGCTGAAAGTTATCCTGTCGCCTGACAACATAAAGGGATCCAGTAACTTTGTTGACATGTGCAAAAAGTGATGAATGGTTGATACAATGTATATTGTTGTTATATGATATGTCCACTGGGTATTGTGTGAACATTTCAAATTAAATGGACATTATATGGCCAAGTAATGAGCAAAAATGCAAAGTGATATTCACTTACTCATTGCACTGGCTTTGAAAACGGTTACGACTATCCAGTGGATAGTTTAACATCTGAACACTCCAATCATAAATATCTTTTGCACGAAAGGGAAATTTGAAAAACCGAAACCTGTCCCATGCTTCCATTGTTAATACGAATACAACAATGTACATGTATGACGGAACTGCTAGAATTCCAATTGGATTTTGAGGATTTGGACAATGTTACTAGATCCCTTTAACATATACATGCATGTCATTGTGGGAACGTTTCTGTCTGATGCAGGGGAGGTAGCGAAAGCCTGCGAACTTGGGCTACCAATCATCAATCATCACCTTCACACAGGAATATAATTCCGCCTCATGAAAAGTTATCTGTTTATTCTGACCCGGTGCCCCTCTGCTGTAGATACATGGGAACATGGGCATATGGGGAAACTTTTCTTAGGGGGCTGATACCTATTGCCTGTATGTCATCTTTCCTGTTGTTAGCATACATTACATTTAACCCAAAATAAGCTATGATTTTGCAAGAAAGTGAAAATGAGTTTGTCCCCAAAAAACAAGATTCTGGTCCCAGCACAGGTAGATTTGCAAGAATTTAAACCCATAGCCCTATACCCCTGACCAGTAAGAGAAGAGGAGGAGGGGAAGTAGTGTATCATAGTGGTAAAGAGGTAAAGGAGTGGTCACATTGGACACGACTCCCCACGACTAGACCCACGAATGCAGTACGCATTGGTACAAATCTATGGCAAGCCGTTTTAACATTTATTCCTATTTCTTGATATCAATAATTGAATTATTGATATCAGTTTATTTCTTGATATCAAGTATTACCAATACAGAAAAGTATATTTCTTGATATCAAGAATGCATTTCTTGATATCAAGAAATGCATTCTTGATATCAAGAATTTGATTTTGTGATATCAAGAAATAGGAATAAATGTTAAAAACAGCTTGCCATTGATTTGTACCAATTCGTACTGCATTCGTGAGTCTAGTCGTGGGGAGTCGTGTCCAATGTGACCACTCCTTCAGAGAGGGGGGCGGAGGGGTTAGAGGGGGATGGGGTATAGAGGGTTACAGGAGTTCTATGGTGATATTCATGTGCAGGGAAGGGTGGGGGGAAAAACCATGTACTTTCTGGCAAATCAAATCAGTTGTAGAAGAATGTGTTTGAACAAAATGTTTGTCTCAAAGTCGAAGGTGCCTTTTGCTTGAATATTGGTGTTTTCATAACTCTCCCAATGAGATGTTGTTGTTGTTGTTTTTTAATGTTTTTTTTTTTTTGGGGGGGGGGGACTGAAGACCCCTAACCCCTCCACTTCCTATATCTATGTATGGAAAACATGTTGGAATGGGAGGGGGGGGGGGGAATTGCAGCTGTAGATCAGGTTAGGCCTGGGTCAACCTCAAGACTCATGTTTCAAGGATGTACAGTATGTTGAGAATGTTTGATTCAAAATATATAAATCATCATTCTGGAACTGTCAATTAAAACATGGAGCTTCAAACATTCATGCCTTATATCCTCACAGTAAATACATCAGGGCCAGGTCAAATGTATATTTTCATTTAAAAGCGACATCTGTCGACTAGCTCGAGCCTTGACAAATAATTTTGGGAGGGACAACCATCACAATTTTGAGCTTTCTAGCTCAGTTGGTAGAGCACCAGTGTAGCAATCCAGAGGTCTTGGGTGAAATTGATTCTCAGGGATACATTTTCTTGTCAGTTTCCACTATGTTTGAATTTACTTTGTTTTAAAGCCTACAAAATTAATTTGTAATCAGTTTAGCATTTATATACGATCTTCTCTGACAGTTTATTATGAAATTGAGTTCACTAGCTTGCTTGATTTTTGAGTGAATACAGTACACTAACTTTTAAATTCAGCTTTGAAAATATGAAAGGTCTCTCACTGGATGTGCAAATGATGTAAATATATTATATATAAGCATCATGACAGAATGTCAACAGCTGATAAGAGAACACTATGGTATATAAAGGTGTCTATGCCTTGATGTTGTCTAGGGGGTAGCCTGTAAGTGATGTGCAGGTATGCCAATCATGTATGCATGTTTTGGCTTTTAACACCTCCTTACTTGCTTTACTGCAATGTTTTTCCATTTTTGGGGTAATGATAACTAGAGTTTGAGATGAAATTTACCCTACTACCGCCATATTCAAAACTATCAATAAGGGGGGGGGGGGGGGGGTCTACAGCCCCTAACCCCTAGCTTATAATGTAATAGTTCAAACAAATGTCAGCATGGTCAGGCAAGCAAATAAGTTGTGATGTAGCAGTGACATGAAGGCAATTGGCTAGCTCAAAAATATAATGTATATATCCAAATCATGGGACAATTTATTCATTCATGAATGTTACGAATAGATACAAATATGATTACATTACGTTTATGGTGCCCTATGACAGTAACTTGTCGCTTGATCTTCAGCCATTTGTTTGCGTACTGGTATATCACATCTGCTAGCAAAGTCAAAATTCAGAGGCTTGGGATTTTCATTAGGATTATAGATTAACCTTTTTTAGGAATATGTGTAGGGATTGGATTAAAGTTTGGATTGGGTTTATGGTTGGATTTAGAATTGGGTTCAGGGTTGAGTTGAGGGTTGGGTGTAGGGTTGGATGTGAAGTTTGGGAAATAGAAGTTTCAGGCATTTAATAGACGAAATGGGTGCAGACCAAACGACCATGAACCTTTAATACCAAATGTATGTTACGTTATATTATAAGCGAAGAATGTGATGTCATTACTTCAGTGCAGTCTATGCAGACTGTCACTGGAAGTTTCATTCATGCATTAGAGCTAGACCAAGTGCAGCATATACCATAGACAATGGGTGTAGACCAATTGATCATGAACCTTTATACCAAATGTATGTTATGATCAGAGAATGAAATGTCATTATCTGTGCATGGTGCTGTATGGCAGGTCTAAACAGTGACGTAGCGCCTTGGGAGGGCGGTGCAGCGGAATAAGTTGTTGGAAATATTGAAGATGATGCGTTCGCTTATATCATTATAGACGATCTCTTTTTGACTGGGCCTGTGCCCTATGGTTGTTTGCAGATTAACATTGAACCAAAACAATAACAACATAAGGGTAAAAACTATATTAGTTAAAGAAATACATAAGGTGTGCCCCCCCCCCCTTCCCCCTTCCCCCTTCCCCCAGTAATGTGTGTGCCTTCCAATCAGTCCAACCACTGCGTCAATACAGACAGTCTCTGCAGGTAGCTGTGTGATTGACAGCAACATATAGTCTGACAGGGGGCCAGTTACCGGCAGTTGTTGGAAATATTAAAGAGAAGGTGGCATGCATTGGCGCATAGATAATCTCTTTTCGAGGGGGCCCGAGCAAAGTTGTTCGTAGATTAATATATCCTTCCTGTCTGTCTTGAGCAAAAATTTGTTGATTTTGCCCGAAAATATGCTGACTGAAAATGAGTTGATTTTAACCCCAAATTATCAAATGTTGGGCAAAAAATGTGGTGATCTTGCTGAAAAGGTGCTTGGACTAAAATCAGATGTTTGTTTCCCAAATATGATGTTATGTTTGCCAGAATATTGGTGTTTCCAAATTCTAGTGAGGTTTGCAGCCCCCCCCCCCCTCCATTGGCCTGCAGTAGGCATGTTGATTGGGGGGGGGGGGGGGGTGGTAGTCTTAGACTTAGGTTACATACTCATTATAATAACATCTCGAAGATAATATTGTCTGCAGTGATTAATCCTGTATGTTGCAAGACTTTAATTGGGACTTCTTCTGAATCTTATTACTCTTCTTTAATAGTTCATTTTAAAAATGGGTCAGCATTTGTAACTGTAGTTTCCTGGCCATTAATCATTGCAACAGTAACACATTACAGTTTTATGTAGACACAGGCCACATTTATAAAAGAGGAATTATGATTCATCAGAGATTTGCGGAAGTATTCATTATGACTTTCATCAAAAAAAGTTATTAAACATATACCTTCCTGCAAAAGAAGAATACCTGCCAAGCTGATTTTGGCTGACAATGTGTATGATGATGTACGTTACAAGGGATGTGGTGTTATTGTGAATATCCATTTTTAGATAGATATCTCTCCCTTATAGATGAGAAAAAGAGGGATATACATGTAGGTACATTGTTTTGACATGATTGTTGTGAAATATGAAACATTTTATTATGTGAAGTCAGTGGGAACACACTGTGAAGTCAGTGGGATCACACTGTGAAGTCAGTGGGATCACACTGTGAAGTCAGTGGGATCAGACTGTGAAGTCAGTGGGATCAGACTGTGAAGTCAGTGGGATCACACTGTGAAGTCAGTGGGATCACACTGTGAAGTCAGTGGGATCACACTGTGATGCACCCTATGTGTTCACAGTGTGGGTTAAATAGTGTGATTACTATGACCAAGGTCTTTCTAATACACCTCATTGCTATGAATGTGTGCTCACAGTTTGCTCACAGTGGGTTCACAGTGTGATGAGTGTTGACACCCTAGGTTGTCACTATGTTCCAATTTTCACAAAGCCCACACATTGCCTTCACACTGTGATCCTCATTGTGAAACACAGTGTTCACACTCTGTTCTTTCAAGTAGGGATAATGCCATGATCAGCCTCCACTATACTTTGCTTCCATACTTGCCTTTTCGGGCACGGGCAAAATCAGGAATGTCCGAGTTTGACTTGCCCAAACAGAAAATTAACTTGCCCAAAAACAATGAGAACAAAAAATAACTTTGCTAGGTAAGCTTGATCTGCTTTGCAAATTTGTCTCTTGTTGATGAAATGTTACTTGCCCGATCGGGCAAATAAATTAGACCATTTATGAGATTTGACTTGCCCGACATCAATTTTGTCTTGCCCTGGGCAATAGGGCAAGTGCTAGCGTTGAGCCCTGGCCATGATCAGGACAGGAGTAGTGATACAATAAAGTACAATGTTTGGCAGTCACCAGGAAAAACAGGCTGTCATTCCCATTAATAGAAGGAAATGTAGACAGATTATGTGGTTATTAAAATAAATATGTTTAGTTATTGAACTAAGATTTGAGAAATACATGTCTACCAATGCATACTGTCAGTGGCCTAGAGTGGTTGGACAGCAGCGGGGTCACACCTTATATAATTCTTTGTTTTAAAAGATGTTCCCCCAATGTTCCCCAATGTTTTTTTATTGTTTTTATTGTTTTTTCCAAATTACTTGTAGTTGTAGATATTTAACAAAGAAATAATGGCTTTATATTCCATTGACCTCGGGTATCCCGGTGATATCTTCTGCAAGTCTGAAATAAGCCAAATACTTGTATAAAAGACGGCATTTTCTTCTTTTTACATTACCATAATTGTTTGTCCTTGTATTGTATCATTTGTTTTTTAACTTTACATACCGTATGTCCCAAAATTAATTACAACTGGATTTTCTGCAACGATAACTTTAAAGATAGTAGATCAATCAGAATGATATTTCAGGGTATGAAACTATCACTTATTACCTACATCTTGCAGAAAACCCTATTCGATTTGCTTCAGTGGTCATGGAGAATTGGGGATCTTTGTAAATAATGTAAATCCTGTTGTAATTAATTTTTGGTCATATGGTATTGCTTTACCTGTATTTGTAATGCAATATTCACATGTTATTGTGTGTAATTGCTGACCAGATGCACATGTGCAGCAGTTTTTCAACCAAGGTTACTTATCCATATTTTCAAAGTTAATAAAACAATAGTTATTCATCTTATCACACAGTTATTGATTGCACTGTATTTAAAGGTAATTCAGATTCGTCAAATCAGATGCGCGGCGCCATCTTGCGTACGCGTTGCGCACGGTGCGTGATGCACGTTAGCTCACTGTCATGCGGTGCGCGCAAACTAGCCTAGTTCAAAATGGCGACCCGCTGTGTAGCATCCCCACGCTTGATGCCCTTTAATTTGTATTTTGTTCTTCATTTGTATGTGTAAAGCGCTATGAAACCTTGTGTACATGTATATAGCGCTATATAAGTATATTAAATATATTAAATATATATCCCCCTTTATATACACCTTTTTTTTTACACCCTCTCTGGGTATATACATGTTCGCCACTGTACTGCAAGTTTAGTTACTGAAGAGCCTAGCTCAAAAGGCGAAACAGCCTGTATAACTTAGAAAGTTCCTATACTTATTATATATTAAGTAACTATATTGTATTGTATTGTAAACTCAGTCCTCTGATTTCACCTTAATTAAGTTAGTAGGTTCCAACAAAGAAGTATACATGTATATAGGTTCCACTCCACAGAGCCACGATTGATCAATGTAAGAATACTTTATGCACACCTATGGCTGAATTTCCTTCCACTGTGCAATGCTATGGAGGGTATAAGGGTTATGTTTAATGTTTTGTAAAATTTGTACGTGTCCATGTGGTGACATTGTTTTCTTTTCTTTTCTGATTATTTGCAGCTCTCTGGCAGTGGAGAGGGTACCACACAGATGCCTGAGATGCCGCGCACACGCTTCACCCAGTTTGAGAGCAGCACTGCATCTCCAGACAACTCACAGGTGAGACATTGTCATACACTGCCATAGAAAAAGACTTATCAATCTGTGAATAGAACTAAATGATGACTTTATGACAAAAGACATATGTGACCTTGCACCACAAAACAACGTTATGTCGCTGTGGTAGTTTCTCTTTTATTAGCTAAAATAGTAAAATTTTGTTCAAAATATGAGATTTAGGATTTTGGTATTTCCTGAATAAGCATATTTTAATCTAGCTTCTGTAACATTTTGAGCGTCGGAAATCATGTTTAAATATTATTGTTTCATCTAATAAATGTGATCTTATTACAGCGCTTTAATGGAAACTGATCTTTTAAATGGCCCGTTTCTCGCTTTAACAAAAAATGCTTCAGCCATATTCCAAATCTTTGGTGTTCATTTTGAGAGGGTTTGCTATTCCAAATATGATGAATGATATACCATTTTTAAAGGTAATGACTCCTATTTCAATATTTTATGAAAAGCAGCACAATCAGTTTTCCCGACTTACTGGTCGTTTTGTGGTGTATGGTCACATATATGCAATTGCCATAAACAAGAAAGATCATTTCTGTAGACAACGCCCACCATCACCAACACAACCACAACAACAACATCAACAGCAACAGCTATATATAGCGACACCAAAAACAATAACAAAAACAGCATCACAAATGTATAATTATTCAGGTTCAACAGTTGACTTGAAAATGAATGATTGACCTTTGTTTCTCAGTTATATTTTAACTATATATATATTGTAAAAAATCAAGTGTTGTATCCCTCAGTTACCAGCCACGATCCAGCCGCCAGCAGAGCAGGTCCTTAGAGCTACGGAATCGCCCGTCACTGGCTCTTCGCCAGGGTTCAGGGAGCCCACCGATGCACCCATCGTTGTGCTGGGACCGGAGGGATTAAAGGGGGAGAAGGGAGAACAGGGCACCCTGGGCTATCCTGGTATTCCAGGAGAAACAGGTGAGCAACTACTCACTAGCCCTGGACTAGTTATTACATCTATGGGTAACTTGCCAATTGGTCTATAGCCATTATTTGGTCTACTCCCATTTGGTCTACTAGAAAATTACTATCAATTTGGGGCGTATGATTATAATTAGGGATTATCTTATAATTAGTGTTAGGGGTGTGGATTAGAGTTAGGGTTAGGTTTTGGGTTAGGGATCGTGTTTGGAGTTGGGGATATTGAAGTTAAAGGGATCAGGTAGTAGACCAAATGAGTTGTAGACCAACTGAGTGTAGACCAAGTGAACATATTATAAAAGAGAAAACTAGATAAGTCGGGGCTGTATACATAGCTGCCAACTGTTACGAAAAATTTGTAATTGTTACGAATTTCCCACCCTCTTTACGAAATTACGAATACTCCTTCTATAATTACGAATTTTGAAGAAGAAAAAAAAACGATTGTTTTTTGTTTTTTTTTCAAATGTTGGCAGCTATGTGTATATAGACAGGTGGCTAGTATTAATTGTTATATTATGTAGTCATTCTCTTCTACGCAAGTGTCATAACCTTTCGCAATTGTATACATTTTCAAGTACTTAGTTTGCAATATAAATTGCCTTGTATTATATCTTTTTAAAACCTTATAGAACAAATAATGACCTTTTATTGCCTAGATATTTGAAGAGGTCAAATAACACATGCTGTATATTTGATAAATACCTATTTATTAATAATATATAGACTGACACTAACATAGAAAATGCTACTTTCTTTTATAATAATTGTAGACTTTTACTAGAGATCCTGAATAGTGTTATAAAATACAAATAATATTACCCTATTTTTGTGATATTTTTTACAAACCTTGTATCTGAATGCTTGCTTGACATTTAATTAAGTATTTAAGGTGCTCTTGTGTTTAAAAGAGTGAAATGTCGGATGTGGTGTATATATTAACTGGTTGTTTAGAAACAAGATATTTGTTATGCTTTCAAAATGGAATGTGATATTGTGAGAAATGTCCACAATTTCGCTGATTCACACATGCAAAAAAAACAAAAAAATCAGAACTGTAATTTGTTTGTGTGTTTCTTGTTTGGTGTCAACAACTTTGCACTTTTTTGTATGATAATTTAAATTTACAAATAACTGTTATTAGTAAAAAAAAAAAATAAGCATTTCAATTCTTCCCAAAATTTCCACATCCATAATGTTTTGAATGTCTAATTTGTTTAAAAATTATTATCCAGTATTGTCAGTGACAAAAAGAAAGACCCCATTTTAAAGGCCATGATGATAGAAGAAATACTGAAAAGCTAGTCATGCCATATACTGCCCATTGCCCTGGGCTACATGTACATATGGAACGTATTGTGTGAATCATCGGTTTGGGCTTTCAAATCTCCACATATCCGTTTAACCCGTTCAGGACTGATTGATTTTGCTATAACATGCATTCTCCATCTAGACTTATGTATTATCGGGGTACAGTCCTGAATGGGTTAAAGTAGACCTTGAGACTTTATATATCCTGCTGTTTGCATTATAAATGTAGTTAGTGTATCTCCTGCATCTTTATCTAACCCTCCCTGTCTCCCCTCCCTCCTCCTGCTGTGTATCTCTTGCCTCCACAGGTCTCCAGGGTCCCGAAGGCCCACAGGGAGAGGCCGGGCCACAGGGCCTGAAAGGTGAGTTCTTATTGGTCAGATTTGATTAATCAACATGGTGTTTGAACGTCATAATTATGTCATACATTCATTTCATGAACCGTTGGAGCTATGTTCATTTTTAAAAATTTAATACTGAATCTGAATATACATTATGTTTAAATTTAATTCATTCTCCATTTTACTTCATTGCTCATAAAGAGTCAACCTAATGTCTATGCTTCATAACTCATGCCATCATGTTCCCCCGCACAGACAGTACTAGATGCAAAGTGTCATCTTCTTTTACTTAAAATGTGACTTCTCATTGGACACCAATCTCACAACTTGTTTTATTCATTCGTTGGTCATCATTATGATTTTGCCTATAGTTTATACATCATATTTCATATCACCGTTTCATAAATCATATATATGTTTTATATGTTTCTTCCACATAATTTGTTTTAAATTGTCTTCAATGTGATTCAAGATTTATCTGGCGTAAAATATTATAAATTGAATGCAACGCTAACATTTTAACGACAACAACAACAACATCAAGATGTGTATGTATTAAACAGGTCTACCCTTCTCCTAGCCTTGAAGAGCAGCACCAAAAATATCTCTAACTGACTATAATTATGAGGCATATATCTCATGGGTTGGGTATATGTAGAGAGATAATTCTGCATAAGGGGTTGGCCAATTTGTTAGTTGAGGGGGCAGGTTGATATAAGGAAATGATGATAGAGTGAGTAGGCCGATTCCAAATATACCCTGAAGCTAGATTTATATATATATCTCAGTCAGCACCTAAAAAGGGTATAATGACAGTTTGATTATTGCTACACATATGTAAGCAATATTTGATTTAAGTGTATTTAATTTTAACATTTCCCACACCGTAGCTTACAATATGTTCCACAACCATGCAGTCTTCTACTAAAATAACAATTTTGAGGTTTTAGGATTAGGATTATAGATTATGATTATGGATTAAGATTATGAATAGGATTCTGGTTTGGTATTCCGATTAGGGTTAGGGTTAGGGTTAGGTTTAGGTTGGGGGTTGAGTTTTTAAGTTGGAAAAATAGGAGGTTTTTAGGCATCTTAAGGAAGACCAAATGAGACGTACTTGATCTTGATGTAGAACAAATAGACCAGATTTGAATCCACCACACTTGGATGTCATATCTATTTATTTGACATTGTGTCTTCCCACGTGTAGAAAAGTTGACTTCAGGGGGGTTAAACAGATGTTATGTATTATATATCTTGTTTTTCTTGCATGATTTCTTTAAAAAAATAAATACCTCGAATCTAAAAAATTCCTATGACTCAAATATCATCATCCGACTCCAAATGTTTTTGTTCCATTATGTAGGAATATCCAGTTTGCTTCCATACGCCTCGAGCTACCACCCATATTTAAGGAAGAGAATTAATCATATCATGGGCTCCATATGGGCCCCAATTGGTCATCTGGAATGATTTGACACACTTTCGGACAAATAATCTACCGATTCAAATGAAGAGTTTTATTGTAAAAATGCAGTAAAGTCCATTTTTAAACATTTTAATTGTTTGGTCATCACTACAATTCAATTCAAATGTGCATGTACTTTGCACATACATTTGTTTCAACTGCACTTTTGAAGTTAGGATAAATGGTATCACTTTTTTGTTTATTATCCTCTTTATATTTCATCTTTTTAAAAGCGTAAATTTCTCAAAATAGTGAAAAATTGAGTTATTGCTTTTTGCAACAAAACTCCTCAAAAGTATCTCCCCAAACATTTCCTGTTGCTCATCGTCCAAGAGAAAAATGAAGTGGGAAGATGTTCTATTTGTAGGCTTGAAGGTCTTAAACCCAATGAAGAGGAGCTGATTTCAGATAATAACATATTCTCTAAAGGATCAGCCCTGATTTGATTCAACACAATAGTAAATTTAATGTATCTTCATTGAAGAACCTATTTGTCTTATGCATTGATTATGTATCTTTTTATCAGTGTTTTGCATGAACTTTATTTGTTTTTTCCTTCCTATCATACATGTACGTGTATTTCCCAAGTTTTTCCATATTTTAGCATGTAATATTATTAGTATATCAGCAGTGTATTAAAGAATGCTTTGAAAATTTAAAAAAACTGTTAAAAGCAATTACTACGTAATATTTTCCTGCAAGCAATTTTCCCTAATTGTAGATTCTTTTGATTAACCTTACTTGATTTTGTAGTATCAACATTATGTTTTTTATCCCACCATTGTGATCAACAGCATTGATGATTTATTTCATGCTACTTATGGCATGTTAATTGCATGTTCACTTTCATATATTGTATCTATATATGTTCAGAATTAATAAACGAATATTCATACTTCAAGTATACTCCTGTTGATACTTTATTATTATCTTCAACATCATAAGCAAGAATTGCGTATACAAATCAGCTATGGTGTACATGTATATCCAAAGTTTATAACTTGACAATGGATGCATGCGTTCAATTAAAATTATCAAGACAGTTATACATTTGTAAACTTGTTCATGCTTCTTCAGACAAATTAATTGAAATAATATTTAAAACACAGACAACAACAATTATGTTCATCATACATGTATTTCAGGTCCTGCTCCCTTAGGAACAGGACCAATGGAGGATCCAGGGGTCCAGGGCCAGATTGTTATTGGTACATATTATTCCATTAATAAAATAATAATTATTCTTCCCCCACTCTCTCCCAACCAGTTGACCAGGGTGTGACAGGTCCTATGGGCCCAGTCGGTGATGAGAGACTACGTGGAGTAGAAGGACCACTGGTGGATCCATTGGTGTAGGCCCAGATAATTATTATTCTTTTTATTTTGTATTATATTATTATTATTCAGGCGACCAGGGAGGGACAGGTTCGATGGGTCCAGTCGGGGAGGACTGCCTGGTGTAGTGGGACTACCGGTGATCCCTTGGTCCGGGCCCAGATTATTATCTTCTTATTATAATTATTATTATTATTATTCAGGCGACCAGTGTGTGACAGCTAGGTTCGATGGGTCCAGTCGGCGAGGATGGACTGCCAGGAGTAGAAGGACCACCGGGTGATCCCTTGGTCCGGGCTCAGATTATTATTGTTATTATTATTTGTATTATATTGTTATTACCCAGGCG
This sequence comes from Echinarachnius parma, assembly GCA_037951105.1. Lineage (NCBI taxonomy): Eukaryota > Metazoa > Echinodermata > Echinoidea > Clypeasteroida > Echinarachniidae > Echinarachnius > Echinarachnius parma. Next base: position 198,366 of record JBAMJV010000888.1, on the reverse strand, counting down.
ACCAGGGAGTGACAGGTTCTATGGGCCCAGTCGGTGAGGATGGACTGTCTGGTGTAGTGGGACCACTGGATGATCCCTTGGTCCGGGCCAAGATTATTCTTGTTATTATTTGTTTTATATTGTTATTACCCAGGCGACCAGGGAGTGACAGGTTCGATGGGTCCAGTCGGCGAGGATGGACTGCCTGGTGTAGAAGGACCACCGGGTGATCCCTTGGTCCGGGCGCAGATTATTCTTATTCTTATTATCTGTATTATATTGTTATTACCCAGGCGACCAGGGAGTGACAGGTTCAATGGGCCCAGTCGGTGAGGATGGACTGCCAGGAGTAGTGGGACTACCGGGGGATCCAGGGATCCAGGGCGATAAGGGAGACCAGGGAGATACTGGACCTAAAGGAGACCAGGTACTAAGAATCTTAGCAATTAGAGTAATGATGCAACCTCAAGGAGGTCCACTTTCAATCAATACAAATGTGTTTTAGTGCATAGTATTGTTTCAAAGGCAATCCCAAAGGAACGCCTTGAATGATTTGTTCCTAATTCCTCGTATTTCATGTCTTGAATCTGAGGCTTTTGAGTAGTATAAGTACACAAACCAGTGACGTGTAAAATTTGTAGGAAGTAAAAAACTCTTTCATTAAAAAAAAGAGGAATTATCACAATATTGACCTATTGTATACATACATGTATGTGCCAAAGGAATGTTTTCCATGTTATTCTTGAATGTTTGACATAAGTATGTAGTACAGTGTACATCTGAATAGATAGGAAGAGATAGTGATTTTTACTGAGTATTTATCGCCTCCCAATTGTCCTTATCTCCTTCCAGGGTGTCCCAGGAGTGGGCATCCAGGGACCCCCAGGCCCTGTACCAACCATCAACTTCATGGACCTCATTGGACCTCAGGGGGAACAGGTATGTTGGCAGGGCCACTCGCACTGGCCCGCTGGCCTGGGGCCAGTGAAATTGCACTTCGGGCCAGCAAAAATGTATAAAAGTAATATTTTGGTGGCCCGATTCGGGCAAGCAGATTTTCAACCTTACATTGACAAAATGAGAAAAATCTTGTTTTCTTCTATGTCATGGTTTGAATAGGAAAGAGTGATATATTGAATAGTAAAAAGTTTACTCATGAAATAACATTGTCGGGGCCTGTCGGGGCCAGTAATTTTTCTTTCGGGCCACCAGAATAGGGAAATAAGTTATTTTACTGGACCGATCAGGCCACTGACAAAAAAAGTTGAGTGTGGAGCCCTGATGTTGGTCAGGATCATTATGTATAGCTACCACAGACGAAACGTTCATTCTGATTAACCCGTTTCCTTTGAGATTCAGACATCTCCATAGACTTTGTACACGACCCACCCGGTACCCGTATTCAACGGGTCAATTAAGAAAGTTATATTGCATACTGTTTTGGTTGTAGTCTTGTATTACATTTACACGTTTATGATTTGTATATATAAGTTATGTTAAATATCTATTGAATATGGTTGGATTCAAGTCCAAATTATTTGATTTTTTCCCCCCCTGTTTTCACCCTACAGGGTGAGCGTGGCTACCCCGGAGTCCCTGGCATACAGGGACCTGATTGCAACCCAGGCCCCACTCTGGGATTCCTTTGCATTTCAATTATGATGATTTGATGATTAATGTCATGTTGATAATTTATTCAATTAATCGTCCAGTCAATGTTATTTCATGTTTTCGCACTGTGTTTGTCCTACAGGGCGAACTTGGCTCCCCCAGAGTTCCTGGCATACAGGGACCTGATGGCAATGGAGGTCCTCTGGGTTTCATATGCATTTAATCTATCTATTTAATTATATATCTTTGTTATATGATTCATTTGTAAGATTAATACATAAAAGTGATGTAATTTCATGTTTTAACCCTGGTTTTCATCATATAGGGTGAACGTGGTTATCCTGGAGTTCCTGGCATACAGGGACCTGATGGTAACCCCGGTCCACTGGGCCCTCCCGGCATCGCTGGCAGAGATGGGCAGAAGGGATCAAAGGTATTAAGCTCAGCTACAATTATTGAGAGATGGTATTGTATCATATTAGGCGCTGTAAATATCTAACCCATTTTTATTATGATTATTATTGTTATTATCATTATTATTATTATGATGATTATTATCATTATCATGTGCTGTAATCACTTGATTTGACTTGATTTAATATATTATCATCATAACTGACATCACTGAATTGGAGCACCAGGCTAGCAATTTGAAGGTCTCGGGCTCAATTCCTGTGGAAACCCATTTCCCTCACTCATTTGAATTTATTTCAGAAATATTTGTTGTCAGTTTTCTTATGTTTAAAGTTATTTTATATATAAAAAGCTTAATTTGTTCTTTGCTCATTTTCATGAAGTATCTACATGTACATGTATGTTAACCCATTTAGGACTGACTGATTTGGCTACAACATGTATTCTCCATATACCTAAGCCCAGTATTTTCGGGACCAGTCCTGAACGGGTTAATGTGATAACAAATGTTATGCTAAATGTATATTAGAATACAGATCTACTGTGCTGAACTAATCTGGTTTGTTTCATGATTGTTCCTGAAGGGTGATGCAGGAGCAGGGCTACCAGGATCACCGGGTAGACCAGGCCTGCAAGGGGAACAGGGACTACAGGGTAAACCAGGACTGCCAGGCATGGTAAGTAGCACACCCTTTAATTTGCTCCTTCCTATGGACTAAATTTATTTGAATCCCATTAGAGTGCAGTGGTATGTTGGTTAACTTTCAGCCCAATCCATCCTCCATTGTGAGGGTCATGGGTTCAGTTCCCAATCTGAGGCTTGTCTGAAGAACAGGCCTGGACTACTGGGTAAACCTGGACTTCCAGGCATGGTACGTTTAGTCTGTTTAGTCCCATATACCCCCAAATGCATGGTGTGGTTTGTTGGTTCAAGCCTTTTGTCCTTCAATAAGAGGGTCATGGGTTCAATTACCCACTCCCAGGTGGAGTACATGGTTAATTGACAGGAATGTATTCCACATTTATGCCTGTCTACTTTAATAGTCAATGCTGCAAGGCTAAAGCCAATGTAATACAAGTCTTAGTTCATTTACACTTCATCAGAAATCTTTTCTTATACAAACAAACAAATCATGAATGAACAGAAATGGATGATTGTTATTACTCTCTGGAATTACATGTATGTGTACCTTTTGATATTTGAATTCTAGTTTTTGTAGAAATAATTAATAATAATAGGTAAACATTTTATATTTTACGCCATTCTTCTCTTTCTTTCAGGGTATGAATATCGAAGGCTCAGGATTGGATCTCTTAGTTGTAAGTTCAATGAGTTATTTCTTCAGATTGTTGTGTCTATCAAAAACAAAACTGTATTTTATAACATAATGTATAATTACACAGGAAATGAGCTTAATTATGTTCTATAATGAAAAGAAAGAAATAAGCAACTAATTTTCCCAGAAAATGTCATATTTACATTTTAAAATGGGCATATCTTTTATATCTAAAAGAAAACATAGAATTAAAAAAAAATATTCAATGAATATTTAATTGTACTTTTTTATATGCTGCTACAATACAAATTTGAATTTTTTTGATAAATTGTAAATAAATAAATAATGAATCCATTTATGCATAAGAAGGATTAAAATGCAAATCCATAGCAAGACATTTTACATTTTGTAAAATTAAAACTACTTAAATCATGCAACATATCCTTACTCATTGCATATCAAGTTATGTTTCTGAAGATATGATTACAATGATCACATATTTTGCATTACTCTCATTTCCAAATGGTTTAATTCAAACTACTGGTATGTTGAAGTGGAACCAATAGATGTATCATCTTATTTTCAAAATATAAACCCTTCTTTTTATTTTGTCCTCTGACCTGTAGGGGCCAGCCGGACAGCCAGGTCTACCTGGTCCACACGGGCCTATGGGTCCACGTGGTCCTAAGGGTGAGTTAGGTGACCCAGGCCAGCCGGGCCGGGATGGTAGTCCAGGACTACCGGGCAGTGCTGGTCTAGACGGTCTGACGGGACCCAAGGGAGAGCCGGGAGAGATAGAGGAGGAGCTGATCTTTGAAGAGATTGCTAATTTGACTGCCGAGTTTGACATGTTCTCTGGCCAGGAGGGATTCAACGGCTCCAGGGGACCCGCAGGGCTACCTGTAAGTACACATGCCGCTACATACATGCATCTTATAATCAAAATTTGTATGCTTTTACTTAGATCCTGAAAATTGACTCTTTCATTATTTTCTTAGTAGCTATATGCTTTGAAAAGTTTTTAAATGTATAATGATTAATTTGTCCTAATTCTGTTTCTGTTTACATATATGAGTATAAGTATTTTAGTAATATTTTATGTTTGACATCCATGGTTAGAACAAATTCATCAACTAATTGTGACCTACATGTATATGTACGATTTTGAGGGATTTATGATATGATTTAATGTTATTACAAATATGGTAACTTTGCCTAAAGCATGTGGAAATCACACTTTTTTGTATTAGAATATGTATAAAGCATTGTATAAACTTTGTAGACCTGTTTTATTTTGTGTAAAAGTTTGTATGTACACATGTTCATTTTTCCTTATTTATTATCATGATAGTAGTTGACGATAACAGTGTTCTTTTGTTACCTTGCAGGGTGCAGTTGGTCCTCAGGGAGAGCCTGGTGCAGATGGACAGCAGGGAGAGAAAGGAGAGAGGGTGAGAACTTCTACATTTCTAAACCCATATTTAAATAACCCATTGCCAATGAGAACTCTGTGTGCCATGCATCTACTCTATGGCAATTACATAATGTAGTATGGAATGGGTTAAACAGCTCAGGGGGGTGTTTCACAAAGATCCTAAGTTGATCTTAGCACTAAGATGGTCTTAAATATTATGGAAAGCCATTAGTATCTTGAAACATTTTTATAAGAGTTATGTTGAAATGCATAAAATGTTGATTCAAATCATATATATTTTCTAATTATCAAAGAGATTTCATGAATTTTATGTAAAGATTATGAATCTCGTTGATAATTAGAAAATATATATGATTTGAATCAACATTTTATGCATTTCAATATAACTTTTATAAAACTGTTTCAAGACACTAATGGCTTTCCATAATATTTAAGACCATCTTAGTGCTAAGATCAACTTAGGATCTTTGTGAAACACCCCCCCCCCCCCCCCAGGACTCTGCCAGTGGTCCCGAACAGATCCAGTCTGAGCTTAGGGTTATGGTTACGGCTGGAGAATGCATATTATGACAACATGCAATCTAGTGGATGGGGTAACTGGTGATTTTAAACTTTTTGTCATGGATTTTAACCCATTGCTTACGGGAACTGGGTGGGCTATGTACAAAGTCTATGGGGATTTCAGAATCTCGTAGTAAACGGGTTAACATAGATGTGGGCTTAATCAGTTTACAAACTTAGCTGCCTTTCATTGACATCACAGTCGGTCTGGACTGTTGTACTGTTAGTGGCTCTGTACAGCAGCTTGATGAACATGGACAAGCAAAACATTCATCAGGGTTGGAGAATTATCTTCTCAAAGACCAAAATATTTCCAAGTTTTTATTTAAAGGCCATTCAAGGATGAACTTTCAACAACGTACAAGGGCAAACTATAAAATTTCATAATATTCTTTGTCGTTACATAACACACCAAGTTTTCGACGTTGTAAATTGACTTAAAATCTTTCCTTTTTAAAAAATCTTGTAGGGATCAAATGGCGTACCTGGAGTCGATGGAGATCAGGGAGTAAAGGTAAAGTTTTATAATGATTGATGTATAGGGAGCGAATTTTATACATTGTTTGCACGTTTAGAACATCTTGGTAAAGACAAAAGTCAAAGATTGTAGAGATATAATTGTTAACATCCTAAAATATTTAATTTCTGTTTTTTTTACTCAAGTTTCTTAATGACTTATTGATAACAAATTTTTAACTGCTTATTTCCATAGCAAAATGGTAAGGGAAATATTAAACGTTTTGTATGCCTCCACAATGAAGTGGCCTTTCGTCTGCATGGCAGTCATAGATCGCTCTAGAATCAATTTGAACATGAATTTAAAATTGGCTTTACATACATGTAAGGTTAAAACAATATTATTACATCAATGCAATAATGAAATACTTTACAAAGACTAAAGTACAGTATTTGTTTTTTCTGTAGGGCGACACCGGTGAGAATGGTATCCCAGGGATCCCTGGACTATCGGGCATCCCCGGAGAGCCAGGCCACACGGGACCCAGGGGACACCCAGGGTTAACAGGGCCCCCTGGACCCCCAGGACCGTCACCTCTACTGCCACCGGGATTCCCTTGGAACGTCAACCTGGTAAGTACAATTCACACAGTCAAAAAATACAAAATAGATACTTCCCTTTCTTTTTATTGAATTTGTAATTTTGTTAACACAAAATATATATTTTGTTTGTATGAAGTCCTGATGTTACAGGGCTAATTTCGATTAAATCACCTCATTTTTCTTGAAGGCAGGAGGGATTGTATTTGGGCAAAGGACATTAGCTCCCCTCCTTAAAAGTCGTGCCCATACATGATATTTTGCAGCTGAAGTCCTTACCAACCCAAAACTGCAGAGCTCTTTAAGTAGTGCTTAACTATAAAGAAAGAATAATTGTTTTATTGTAACCACATTTCAATACAAATTCTAATATATATTTTCTGGTGAATATTTTTACAGAACAAGGAGGTCGATGGGAGTGGAGACTTTAATGAAAATCTTGTAAGTATATTATTTAGTCATGATAAAAATAAACATCACAGGTTTATGATATAGCACTCATTACCCTTATTTTACATTATTTTTACCATAGCAGATACACATTGGAATCATCCTGTACTGAAAATGCACTTTTTCACTCCACTTATGTGAAATTTAGCACTCTTTCACTCCACTTATGTGAAATTTAGCACTGTGCTATACAACAATATGTTCCCATCCATCTGGGAACCAATTGGTTAATTAATGGTTTAGTTAACAATTTTGACTACGTCTTTGGTGTGATAAACCTTGACAAATTGGTGTCCCAGTGCACACAGGGTCATGAGGGGGAGCGCAGAATGAATGGTGATAGGCTGGTGTACATGTACATGTAGATAATAGCCAAAAATACTTATCACGTCCAATTTATTCTTGCGTAGACTTGAATAGGTTAATAACTTCTCTGTACTTTCCAATTGTTTTTTTAAAAGATATTCATTGGTGCCACCAGACCACAGGGCCCGCCAGGCCCACAGGGTCCGGAGGGGGATGCAGGTATGGATGGCGAGAGGGTTGTATAAAAACAAGAATACTTTCACACTCTAAATATATTTTAGACTGCTCTCAAACAGATTTATAACTTCTTTATACTTTCCTATTGCTTTTTTTTTACAGACATTCATCGGTGCCCCCGGACCACAGGGCCCGCCAGGCCCACAGGGTCCAGAGGGGGATGCAGGTATGGATGGTGAGAGGGGTACTCCAGGGGAACCAGGCATGTCTGGTATGCCTGGGCCTAGGGGAGACCAGGGAGAGAGGGGAATGCCTGGACCTAGGGGGCTAACCGTGAGTATACAGCATGATCTAGTGCCTATTAACTGTAGTCGGACTGATCGGGGGGGGGGGGGCACACTCTATGTATTTCTTTATTTTATAACAGATTTCCCCCTTATGTTTTTGGTCTTTTGGGTAAAATTATTTAGGGGATGGGGTGGAGGCTTGTGCACCATGCCCACCTGTATATACTGTAGGTACACCACAGACATGATCATATCAGAGATGACAATGTTAATGCAACATTCTGTATTCAGACCATGTTCATTTTATTTTCAGGATCATTTGAATTTTTGGCTGCATAAACCAGGTATCTTGCCATAGTTTTCAGGCGCTCGACCTATTTCATCATTTCATTTACTGGCTTCCCTGTCCTGGTCATTCAGGACAAGTGAAGGCCTTCCTTCCTGCAGTGTCGTTAGGGCGCATCGTTGGAATGTGCCTACAGTATCTCTAGTCTAAGCCCTAGCACACATTTGTACTATACATGTACACATCAGTAGTTAAAACTCCTGATGGAAGCCAGTCTACTAGTAATTCTGTTAAACTTTTGTATCTGATTCCAAATTTAAAGCATTAATATTAGGTACAAATGCAATTCAAACTTGAAATGATGAATGGGCTACTGGGAAGATGCAAGTCCAACATGTTGAACTGGGGGAGCATCGAAGGCGCAGGAGATCGTGAGTGCGGTTAATGCCCTCAGACCATGGACCACCTGCTTAGTTGTGATCTGGTACATGGAATGTGCACAATCAAAGATCTGGCAGAGGCCAATGACGTAGCGCTCAGATTTGCCCTCCATTGGCAGGAAGTTGTGTAATGATACAAAATGCTGATATAATGACAACTTATTTTCCTCGTTGAAAAAATATGGTAATGCAATCTCATTTTGTAATATGCATTACATGTAGTTCTGAATTTGTTTGCATTGATTGTGTATGAATACAAAACACCATTTTAAAGATTTGAATGATTGATGTCTTTATTATGGAATATTTTTTGATTGATGTAATATTCATTTCCATTTCGTTTCTACAGGGAGAGGTTGGCCCAGAGGGAGATCTAGGACCAAAGGTGAATATTTCTTTCAGTTTGAGTCTTATAGTCTTACCATTGTCTTTATATCATACCATATTTATTTGGATATGGGATATGTGACCGGCTAGCCAAAATTGAGACATGTCTTGACATTGATCATGTTTGAGTTATGTATACCGTCTTGTTGTCCATGTCTTAAGCTTTAATTTGATGTTTAAATCATAATTTTTGGTGGCTTGAGCGCCGAGAAACAACCCATTTGAATGTGGAATAGATAACCAGCGGCGAAAAAAAATACAGAGAAAATCGCTTTCAAAGTTATGGTTCGGTAACACTGTAAATAAACATGACTTCATTGTTAAAACATGTAACAAAGCAACGGGACACTTCCCAAATTATAGTAACAACATGATTATGTCCATCGGATTGGGTCTCTTTTCCAATGAAAGACGATACCAAGAACAGTCAATTCGGTCGTGTAGTTTTTGTTTTTTGAACCATGTCAGGTTCCCTTTTTGTCAATTTTTACCAAGTCAGTGCTTGATAAATCGCACTCACTGCCCTTCATAGCATTGAAGAACGAACAATACGCGCGCCATTGTTAGTGTGCATTCAGCTGTGTCCCGAGAGAATGGGCACAATTGTCCGATCATATGATGGGCAGGAAGTGCGATTTATCAGGCAGGGAGTTGGTAAAAATTACAAAAATGAGAACCTGATATGGTCTCTCTTAAGACGTCCTACAACAAAAACTACTCTTCCAAAATTACTGTTCTTGGTATTGTTTTTCATTGGAAAGGACACTCTATCCGATGGACATAATCGTTTTGTTACTATTTTTTTGGAAGTGCCCCGTTCCGTTTTTGTGGGCCCACCCTGTATAACAGGAAATATGACTGGTCTTTGGATAATTATCTTGATCTCAAGTAGATATGAATACGTTATTGCTATCATTGTCAGTGAAATACAATTGTGTGTTTCTTTTCCCTCCCAATTTACAGGGTGGTAAGGGTGACCAAGGTCTACAGGGTCCACGTGGAGTGGAAGTAAGTGTAATTCGTCAACATTTTGTATTGAATATTTTTATTGTGATGAATGCGATAACAATATTAACTTTGATGATATACATGTACATGTAGATGATGGTGACTATATTGACAACAACAATTTCAATGGCGATGATAATGTAGCTGATTGTTCATAAAGATGAAATAAAATGTGAACTTACACCACAAAACGACCGTTATGTCGCTGTGGTAGTTTCTTTTTTATTAGCTAAAATAGTCAAATTTTGTTCAAAATATGAGATTTAGGATTTTGGTATTTCCTGAATAAGCATATTTTAATCTAGCTTCTGTAACATTTTGAGCGTTGGAAATCATGTTTAAATATTATTTTTTCATCTAATTTATATGATCGTATTGCAGCGCTTTAATGGAAACTGATCTTTTAAATGGCCCGTTTCTCACTTATTTTAAAAATGCTTCAGCCATATTCCAAATCTTTGGTGTTCATTTTGAAAGGATGTGCGTAGTCCAAATATGACAAATTATATAACATTTTAAAGGTAATGGCTCCTATTTTAATGTTATATGAAAATCAGCAAAATCAGTTTTCCCGACGTATTGGTCGTTTTGTGGTGTAAGGTCACAAATGATATACATGTACATGTATATGTAAATATATGTGATAGTTATTTTTGATAAAGTTTTCATTATCACTCTGTTGAAAGAAAATTTTAAAAGAGAGAAAGAGAAGTGGATAAATGAGGAAATAGATGTTCTTTTGCAAAGTAATAATTATGAGAAGGACTCAAAAAAGGGAGGTAGTTTGTAATATTAATGTTTCTTTCTATGCTTGTATCACAGGGAGCACCAGGACCTATGGGGCTGAGTGTAGAAGGACCACCAGGAGACTCTGGTCTACCAGGACCAAGAGGGGTCCAGGGACTCAAGGGAGACAGAGGAGATCCAGGACCACCCGGGCCTATCCCTCCTGAGGTCCTGGCTCTGACTGAGGTAGGATAGCAGATCATGATCTCTATTGAAGCGGGGTTAACCCTAACCAGGCCGGGTTATTTTGGCTATGCTCTCCACCCCCCCCCCCCGAGATCTCGGCCGTCGAACGCGCGGCCGCCACAAAATTTGGCACGCAGATAGCTTGCAACATAATCTACAAGATTGCATTGTTATTTTTTGGAAAATAATCAATTTTTAATTAATTATGCAAATTTATGCAGAAATCCCCTTTTTGTCTGTAAATCACTAAATATTGCTCAGAATATGCTAATTTTGTGCATGAATATTCTGTATGACTTAATTAACAGGTTTTGAACATTAAAAATTGCGACAGCCAAAATTTTCCTTATGTATTTCTTTGTTTTTGTAATTTCTTATGTATTTCTTTGTTTTTTTACTTTTTTTTGTATTGTTTTTATGCCTCCGCAACGAAGTAGCCGGAGGCATTATGTTTTTGGGTTGTCCGTCCGTCCGTACGTACGTCCGTACGTACGTACGTACGTCCCGTTCTCGTGATCGCGAGAACCGATTAACGGATTTTCACCAAACTTGAGTCATGTATGTATCTTGGGGGGCCAATGATCTGATTAGATTTTGGGGTCATGAGGTCAAAGGTCAAAGGTCACAGAGCTCATTATATATGCAAAAATAGCTTGTGATCGCGTTATCTCAAGAACGGATTGACTGATTCTGACCAAACTTGGTACATGTATGTATCTTGGGGGGCCAATGATCTGATTAGATTTTGGGGTCATGAGGTCAAAGGTCAAAGGTCACAGAGCTCATTATATATGCAAAAATAGCTCGTGATTGCGTTATCTCAAGAACGGATTGACTGATTCTGACCAAACTTGGTACATGTATGTTTCTTGGGGGGCCAATGATCTGATTAGATTTTGGGGTCATGAGGTCAAAGGTCAAAGGTCACAGAGCTCATTATATATGCAAAAATATCTCGTGATCGCGTTATCTCAAGAAGGGATTGACAGATTCTGACCAAACTTGGTACATGTATGTTCCTTGGAGAGCCAATAAACTGATTAGATTTTGGGGGTCATGAGGTCAAAGGTCAAAGGTCACAGGGCTCATATGTAAAAGTAGCTTGAGATTGGAAATCTCAAGAACTGAATATCAGATTTCAATCCAACTTGATACCTGAATGTATAATAGGGAACAATTGTAGTCATTAGATTTTGGGGTCATGAGGGCAAAGGTCAAGGTCACTTATAGCTCATAATTGTGATACGTCAAGATCTAAAAGACAGAGTACCATCAAAATTGAGTTGACAGAATTAATTCTGTGTTCATGTTGATTTGGGCTTGACATAAATAAATTGCGTAATGGCGGAGGCATCATTTTCGACTGCGCGCAGTCGAAGATCCATCTAGTTTTTTAATGGAATAACAATTTTTAGCCCAAAATTAAATGATTGCAGTGATTAAAATGAAAAATAATGAAGGTTTTGTCTATTCTAGGAAAAAATCAATTTCCATAGGATTTGTACACAAATCACAAAATTTTGCGATTTTCGGGCCGACGCTCACTTACAAAAGGTCACGTGACTTTAGAACGGTATACCCGGTCGTCGCAAATTTGGTCTCAAAAGTTGCGCAAGACTTCAATGAAAAAAATCATGAAGTCGCGCGGCAATACCTGCGCGCGTTGCGGAATTATCGCGCGAAAAGTCGAGGGGGGGTGGATTCCACCCCCCCGGCCTGGTAAGGGTTAAGATTGTGCATTAAAATGTATTCTACATAGACCCAAGCCTGAATATTTGTCTGGACCCGTCCTGAATGGGTTAATAAAAGGAAAACTTAATATGTGTATTTATTTTTGGTATTTCCATTACAATTTTCTAGTTTTATTATGTTGGAGAAGAAGATAAATGAATTAATGAAATCATTTAAAGTGATTTACATAAAACAAAGTAGGTATAAAGCTGATTAATTTGTATAATGTTTCTCAAACTAGTAGATCATTGTAAAGCTAACCGTCTTTTAACTAATTCTTATTATAGAGATTACATTATTATGAAAAACGTTTATTATTTGCGTTGTTGCAAGTTAGCAAATAATTACAGATACAAATCACATTAATGTTAAGATCAACATAAAGAACCATGATGATGCATGTTTACATTTTCTTGAAGGGTTACAAATATTGAGGAAAGTCAAGATGAAATATTTCACTGTAGTGTGCAATCGTATATATATTGAAAGTAGATGATGTAATCAGTTTATATATTATCCATGTTTCTTCTTTCTTTGCAGCAATTGGCTGAAATGGGCTCGGGAGATGGCGGTCTTATTATTCCAAGTCTGAGCACAAAGGGTGAAAAGGTGATTACTCAAATGTATGATCGTTCATTTAATAAAGGGGAACCACTGCCCCAAAATAATATACTTATATCAATTCAACCAACCAGTTCGGTAAAATTGGTTTCCATCACGATACTACATGTACAGTAAATGTTCATGGGTTTGCAGACAAAGACTAGTCCATTGTCTAGGACATATGTTTCTACCGTGGTTCTATTGTCTCCAAACGTACGCATGTATAGAATTGTAAGGGCAACAAAAGGACTCAGAAAAAGTGGTTTTTCGCATCAGGGTTGTCAGTACAATAATCAGGTTCATTGATATGCAAAGTCTTCATAGAGAGTCTTATACATGTATATTAATGGTCTTATATCGCATGCAGATGCTTGCTAGAAAAGGTTTTACTATATTTCAGTAAAGAGTGCATAATCTTGATGTTTACGATTTTATTTCATTATTATACTATGTTTCGTCAAGTAACCACTCAAAGTTATTTTCAAGTACAGTTACAGCAGTTAACTAAGACTACTTAATAGTAGTAAGCGGGTGGTCTTTATAGACAGATAGTTCTTATACACAGGTGGTTGCTAGAACAGGTTCCACTGTATTTGGAACACTGACACTGAGTCGGATTTTGTTTCTAAACGGTTTCTTTTGAAAGTTTCATTTATCTCAATATAGTATATATTGCTCACTTACCATTCAAACATTGTTTTCCTCCCTGTGCGTTGCTCAGGGTGAGATGGGCTTTGATGGTGTGCCAGGCATTGATGGTGAGATGGGATCTACCGGAGAACCAGGACCGATGGGACCGCAGGGCATGATCGGACCTCAGGGAAACAATGTAAGATTCAATGTTAAGTTAACAAATCAAGATCTATGATTAATTTAAGCTTCACAATTTAAGAGTAATCATTTTAAAATTCTAGATTAATATTCACGATTTTAGATTTATGATGTAAGATTCAAGTATAAGTCTGTTAGTCCAACATGGCGGAATTATCCTGGAGTTTTATTTCACAAATCATCAGACATCGAACATTAGGCCTACAGTATTAAGATTTTGTTTAGCTCTGGGAAATTGTATGGTGGGTAGATACGGCTGTAAATGTTAATTTGATTTCAGATGGCATTCAGCTAGTTTTGTATCTAATTATTATATTGCTTGTTTTACAGGGAACCAAGGGAGATAGGGGAGACAGGGGAGATGTCGGCATCAGTGGACCAAGGGGACTCCAAGGACCCAAGGTAAGAGAAAGCAGTGAAAGTCAATATACATGTAAGAGAAAGAAGTACATGTATGTATACAGTTAGTTTAAACAAAGTAAAGAGTTAGGCATGATACAAGTTATATATTTTAGTAAATTCAGCTCATTTATGCCCAAGTTCTTTCACAGTAGTTTAAATCCTACCATGAATATGCTGGCTTCTATCGAAAGTTGAGCATTGGTTACTATCTAAATATGCCTTCCCCTGGTGTTTCATAAAATGCAGGAATTGAGTCTACAGAATGACACACCCCTTTAATAAATACGACAATATTAGTACATTAAGCTATCTTGTGTATTAAGACAGTCACACATAATCCATATAAAAGAAGCCAGGTACTAGGAATCTATCATTCTTTAAGAAGGCATCTATGTATTTTCACAACCAGAGCTAGATTCACTTGTTTTGTAATCAACACTCTTTGATTCTGTATCATCGTATTATGATTATGTCAATGAGTAAATAATGTAGATAATAATTAGTTATTTACCTTCTGTTGCATGCATGTTATGTATACACTGTACTTTATTGTTTTCTTTTGTTAGGGTGACCCATACGTACCTGCTGAAGGTGAATTGCTGACGCTGAAGGGAGACCAGGGAGATCGAGGCAAGCGAGGCAAGAAGGGACCCAAGGGACAGTTTGGGATTCCAGGAAGACCAGTAAGTCAAAATATTTCTGTTACCCATTTCCATGAATTAAAGATCAATTTCATTTTTAAATTCAAATTCAAATTCAAATTATATTTCAAATTAAATTTCAAAACCACGTAGATGATTTTTTTTTCAAGGTTGTGTCAAGCAGCATTCTGGAAATAATATTCAATATTAAACCTTAATTTATGTGCATGAAGTCAATTAATACATGTACATGTGCATCATTTTATGAAATTATATTGTGTGTCTAACGTTACCCATGCTCTCTCTCTCTCTCCTAGGGCCAGCCTGGTGATCATGGTGTTGAGGGACCCTCCGGACCAGAGGGACCCCCTGGACCACCTGGACCACTAGCAACTGTAAGTACATTGTACATTAGCAAGAGCAGTTACTATCTGCTTGGTCTACACACATTCGATTGACTCCCATTTTGTCTAACGGCGAAATCAACTACATTATCAACAGTAGTCAATTGCTGATATTAAGTCTACACCCATTTAGTCAACTAACGTTTCTCTCTTAGCAAATTCAGAGTTCAGAGGCATAGAATGTGGGGTTAAGGGTTCGAGTTGGGCTGTTTTCTGGGTTTCGTTTAGGGTTGGGAAATTTGTGGCAAGGCTGGTTTAAGTTTGGGGGTGAAATATACAGATTAGGAAATTGAAGTTTTGGGCATCATGCAGGTAGAAGACAAATTAAGCTAAAGACTTCATATAAAAGCAAAATTTTCTCTGGCCACCAAAACTTGATATATAAAGCATAGTCCTGATTTTGCTTGCTCGATAGTGCCACACAAAATAACTTGAAATGATGCATTTCTGTTATAATGTTTCAGGGCTGTGAGTGCGACCCGACCACGTTCCCACCATCCATCTTCCCCCCTGGCACCAAGGGGGACAGGGGAGACCCCGGCCAGCCAGGAACTCAGGGGGAGCAGGGCCTACCAGGAGCCCCAGGTAATGTATTTTATCACCTACTAGAGTTTGAAACTATATATATGTTATCAATCTCATGTTTTGGGCTGATGGTTGATCCTTGTATGATTAAATTTGATCTTAAACGATATTGTACATCTGTAGTCTTATCGGTAACTTGCCGATTGGTCTACAGCCATTTGGTCTACTCCCATTCGGTCTACTAGAAAATTATAAATTAAAGGTCGTATGACTTTAATTAGGGATTATAATTAGGGTCAGGGGTGTGGATTAGCGTTAGGGTTAGGTTTTAGGTTAGGGATCATGTTTGGAGTTGGGGAAATTGAAGTTAAAGGCATCAGGTAGTAGACCAAATGACCAACTGAGTGTAGACCAAGCGAACATAAACCGTCTTATCTTTAGAGCTGATGGTTGATACTTTATTGATTAAATTACATGTACATGTAGTTGTACCTTGCACTATCATGATATGAATGCCCTTTTAAATTCATTATTGTCTCATACTTTTTATTTTTTACGGGGAAAGATTTATAAAGATTTCCATTTAAATCAGTAAATTGTATGTTATTTGATATGTGTTTCAGAGATTGCCAGGTTTGTGTCATTGTTGCTACCTTTACAGTCAATGAATTGTTTGTTATTTGATATGTTTTCTAGGTCTGTTTTAGATGCTAGGGTTATTCTTGTTTACATTTAAATAGATCTATGTATGCTATTTGATATGTACATGTATGTTTTTATAGGATTGTTAGACACTTGCAAGATATTTGTTTGTTGTTTGTTATTTTCCTTCAAATCAAAGTATTGCATATTATTTGATATATGTTTCAGGTTTGCCAGGTGTTTGCATATGTTGAAGAATTGTAGTTCAGTCATTAATGATGTTCATACCTTTTCTTGTAGTTACACATTGTCAGTACTTAAATGACGCATTGTCTGTTATTTGTTATATGTTTCAGGTTTGCCAGGTGTTTCTGGACTGAGGGGAGAGCAAGGCTTCACTGGAGAAACGGGAGGAGATGGACGTGATGGCAGACCCGTAAGACAATTTATTGACAGACACTTTTATTTGACCATGTTTATACATTTAATACTAGTATACAGGGTGGCCCAGAAATAACGGAACGGGGCACTTCCCAAGATAAAGTAACAACATTAAAATGTCCATCGGATAAGGTGTCCTTTCCAATGAACAACGATACCAAGAAAAGTAATTTTGGACGTGTAGTTTTTGTTTTAGGGCGCTTTGAGTGGGACCATGTCAGGTCCCTATTTTTGTCCATTTTTACCAAGTCAGTGCCTGATAAATGAGACTTATTGCCCTACATACCATTGTACACGCGAGTATGCCGCGCGCCATTGTTAGTGTGCATTCAGCTGTGTGCCGAGCGGTGCCGAGAGAATGGACATAATTGGTAAATAGTATGGCGGGCAGTAAGTCTCATTTATCAGACACTGACTTGGAAAAAATTTACAAAAATAAGAACCTGACATGGTCTCACTCAAAGCGCCCTAAAACAAAAACTACACGCCCAAAATTACTTTTCTTGGTATCGTTGTTCATTGGAAAGGACACCCTATCCGATGGACATGTTCATTGTGTTGCTTTATTTTGGGAAGTGCCCCGTTCCGTTATTTCTGGGCCACCCTGTATATCATAATACTACTATATCCTAAGGCAGAGCTGCCAAGTCTCCCTGATTTCGCAGGAGACTCACTGAACATATACCTAGATTAATGCATCAGATTTCATCCTCTCGGCCCAATCTCCCGGATTATTGAAATATTATTGTCATTAGGTTGTATGCATTTGATATATATGAATTATATCTCCCTGATTTGTTGATGAAATTTCCCTAAATCTTCCCAACTGTTGAATTTCAATGCCGGTAGCTCTGCTAAAGACGACTATTGTGTTCATGTACCACTTCACTTTGAATAAATTTCCTTATTGAATAATTATTTCAGTGATTTCTTTATTACATTTGACTTGTAATCCTGAAAGGAACACAGTGCAGTAAACAATTATTGTAAGGACTTATTGTAGGTATTTCTTGTATATACGATATACATTCTTTAACATTATATTTCGACTGTATACAAACTATTTTCTCATTGATGTTATTAAATGGGTGCTTACCCTTCTCCCCCTGGTGCAGGGTGCCCCTGGTGTTCCTGGTGTCTCTGGATCCGGTGGGGTCAAGGGTGAAAAGGTAAAACTAAATCCCCCTTTCTCTCCTCATCCCCAACCCCCTTTCATCCCTCACGCCATAGAATTTCAGATAGTATGATATGTAATGTTCTTGCTTTAATAAGAAAATAACGCTGAAATGTAAATGCACCTGTTGATGTTTTATCCACATCACTTATTTGACAAATGTATCTGTTTCAACCATTCAGAGGTGCCTGAATTTGCCACCTAACTTTAATGACCTTGTGTAAAAACAGTAAATTGCCAGAATGAGATCATGTATAAGTTAAGATGGAAACTTCAGTTCATTCAATTTAATAAAATGTGTCTGTGTTTACTTGAACATTTGCAGTAGTAATAAGAATTTTGTATGATCTAAGCTTTAAAATAATAATGATAATAATAATAATAATAATAATTATAATAATAATGATAATGATAATGATAATGATAATGATAATGATAATGATAATAATAATAATAATTGATTGTATTACAGGGAGAGCCTGGTGATTTCTATGTGAATGATGAGGTGTTCATTGGACCTCCCGGCCTGCCTGGGACTCCAGGTAGAGATGTGAGTATAACCCTTCTATATTGTGACATAAAATGAACTCTAACCTCTCTACATTGTGCAGATTGGACTTGCAAGAGTGGGTTTAGTGGTAATGGTTTTATAGGGTTGGGTTGAAATTTGTTAATAAGGTGAGTATATTAAACCTCAATTTGAACCTCCCAAAATTTGGCCTAGTGGCATATTATTAACTTGCAGTGTTTAGATAATGTGAAAATGTTTTTATGCCTCCGCAACGAAGTAGCCGGAGGCATTATGTTTTCGGGTTGTCCGTCCGTACGTACGTACGTACGTACGTACGTACGTCCCGTTCTCGTGATCGCGTTATCTCAAGAACCGATTGACGGATTTTCACCAAACTTGGGTCATGTATGTATCTTGGGGGGCCAATGATCTGATTAGATTTTGGGGTCATGAGGTCAAAGGTCAAAGGTCACAGAGCTCATTATATATGCAAAAATAGCTCGTGATCGCGTTATCTCAAGAACGGATTGACTGATTCTGACCAAACTTGGTACATGTATGTATCTTGGGGGGCCAATGATCTGATTAGATTTTGGGGTCATGAGGTCAAAGGTCAAAGGTCACAGAGCTCATTATATATGCAAAAATAGCTTGTGATCGCGTTATCTCAAGAAGGGAGTGACAGATTCTGACCAAACTTGGTACATGTATGTATCTTGGGGGGCCGATGATCTGATTAGATTTTGGGGTCATGAGGTCAAAGGTCACAGCTCATTATATATGCAAAAATAGCTCTGATCGCGTTATCTCAAGAAGGGATTGACAGATTCTGACCAAACTTGGTACATGTATGTTCCTTGGAGAGCCAATGAACTGATTAGATTTTGGGGGTCATGAGGTCAAAGGTCACAGGGCTCATTATATGTAAAAGTAGCTTGAGATTGGGAATCTCAAGAACTGAATATCAGATTTCAATCCAATTTGATACCTGAATGTATAATAGGGAACAATTGTAGTCATTAGATTTTGGGGTCATGAGGGCAAAGGTCAAGGTCACTTATAGCTCATAATTGTGATACATCAAGATCTAAAAGACAGAGTACCATCAAAATTGAGTTGACAGAATTAATTCTGTGTACATGTTGATTTGGGCTTGATATAAATAAATTGCGTAATGGCGGAGGCATCATTTTCGACTGCGCGCAGTCGAAGATCCATCTAGTTTATCACTGTTACCAGGAAAGATTCAACTGGATATATGCTCATGTTTTTTTATTCTTAGATACATTCTTTGTAAAGTTTTCAACAGAAAAGATTATGTATTTTTGTGTTTTTCCCAGGGTCGTCCCGGCGAGAGTATACATGGAGAGAAGGGAGAGCCGGGCTACGGGTTTGAGGGCCCCATGGGCAGAGACGGCCGCGATGGCAACCCCGGCTCCGAAGGACCTCCCGGTCCTCCAGGCCCCCCTGGTAACTCTGGCACCGACTCATACCCCAATGGCATTGACTTCGGTATCAAGGTCAGTTTATCAGTCGTACATGTTGTTCATCTTTTTCTTGATTTATCTGACTAGAGTAGCCTAGCACCTAATGAATAGAAATTTACATGTATAGTTAGTCAATGAAAATGTCTATCAAGTCTTTGGAATTTTTGCATTTTTATGCCAAAAGAGCCGATGGAGAAATTGCTTACAAATTTATTTTTGATAAGGTAATACAATTCAAAATGTTGTAAAAGCAAGATTTCTTTCCCTTATTTGGTGTGTGTTCAATGATTGCTCTAAATATAATCAATGAGTGAGATTTTATAATCAATAACTGTTGAATGTTAATTTTAGTTTTTGCCTGTTCCTCTGACAGGGTGAGCCGGGTGAGCCGGGGCTCCCAGGCAGAGACGGTACCCAGGGTCCACCAGGCTACGATGGGCACAGAGGGCCTCGCGGTCCCCCTGGCATATCAGGCCCAACGGGCCGGGATGGAGAACCAGGCCCAACTGGAGGCTTGGGTTCGCAGGGACCCCAGGGTCTCCCTGGAGCACCTGGTCTACCAGGGCTTCCAGCACCAGTGTCTCTAGGAGGAGGTGGTGGAGGAGGAGGAGGAGGAGATAGAGCCGTTATAGGGGAGGATGTAGCGAGGGTAAGTAGAGTAGATGTACATACATATACTACTCATGCAATGCTTACAGTGTTGGGCTCACTAGGGATCCTGGTCTACCAGGGCTACCAGCACCAGTGTCTTTAAGAGGAGGTGGTGGAGGATGAGGAGGAGGAGGGGCTGTTGTAGGTGAGGATGTAGCGAGGGTTAGTGGAGTACATACATATACTACTCATGCAATGCTTACAGTGTTGGGTTCACTGGGGATCCTGGTCTACCAGGGCTACCAGCACCAGGAGGAGGTGGAGGAGGAGGAGGGGCTGCTGGAGGGGAGGAGCCGTTGGAGGGGAGGATATAGGGAGGGTAGAGTACATGCATATACTACTCATGCAATGCTTAAAGGGTTTGGCTCCCTGGTGTATACAAGGTTTACCTGTACCAGGATCCACATGGTGGGGAGTTGGGGCAGTTGTAGGGGAGGATGTAGCGAGGGTTAGTAGAGTACATACATATACTACTTATACAGTACTTGCAATGTAACATACAATACCTACAGGGTTTGAAGTGGGTCAAATTTGCCTTGATTGAAATCATGAATTGAATAACTATTTGCAAATGAATACACATACAATAAATACAAGTCACACATCTCTGTTTTAATATTTGATTTATTCAATGTTTGCTGTTGTTTTTGTTTTTTGGTCAAAGTTTGTTATTACATAGGGTTCACTTTAAGGCGGTCATGAGCTTGTTTAACAGCTTCTGTTGATGTAACTCGATTTCCTCATGAGTTTGTGCAGACTAATAATTTTATGCAACGCTCGAAATTAGCATAGGCCCGATGGCCCGGGGCCACTAAAAATTGCCGCCGGGCCAGTAAAACAAATATTTGGTGGCCCAAAAGGGCCAGCAAAAAAAAAAAAAAAAAAAAAAAAAGATTTTTTTTTTTTTTTTTTTTTTTTTTTTGCAGACACCCAGTCATGTTTATGGCATGACAAGAGCTTGCTTTTAAATGTAGCATTCAGCAAGTTATACCCTTTTCTCACATACAAAATATTGGTTTGTTAAAAAGTTGCAAGTAAATTGAGCAAGTAATACTGCTGCTAATGAATATTCATACATTCTTGAGCAGCCATACTCATTTTCTAACCAGTTGTAAACAAAAATTTCATATTAAAAATCTTTATTAGTAATTTCAGTTATTTGCATATTTTTCATATCAAGTGAGCATCATATTCATGAGCAGCATATATGCATATTTATTAAATATTCATATATGCTGCTCATGAATATTCTGCTCAAAGTACAACTAACCAATAAATGTGCAATTTTTGTCTTTTTTGAATTTTCTCCTTTTCTCCTTTTATATAATTTTTGTTTTGTCACCTAGACCCTGGCTATGTATGACTGGAAGTGTAATTGTCACTCGTGTGTATTCAATATCTGTGATTTTTTGATGAAGATAATGAATAAAAAGACATGACACACACACACGTCACATTCATCCTAATTCATGTTTGTTCAATTCATCTTACAATGAAACAAAGGGGAATGAAAAAAGTATTGCCTAGTACCCTGAAACTATCAATATGGTTATTGTATTAATTTTACTTTTGTTTTTCCTCTTTTTTTTCGGGCCAGTAGATTTTGGTTTCGGGCCACCAAATTTGGAAAAATGCTAATTTTACTGGCCCGACCGGGCCACCAGCAAAACAAGTTAATTTCGAGCACTGTTTTATGTCATCCAAAGTGGTTTGATACCATCAACAACATAGTATAAGGTATTATGGAGTGTATGATCAGACAGTACGTGAGCTTCTAGAGATATGTTTGTTAATATTTGTTCATATAATTATGTTTTTTATATGTATGTGTGTATCTTGTTAACTATTCAGTCTCCTCATTGTTCTTTGCACTGCAGTGTGGTTATAATTTCCCCCTCTTTTTAAATTTTGTTTTATTTTATAGATGAAGAAGTTTTCTACCATAGACGACATGATTCAAGCTAGTAGAGAGCTTGTGATTGGTCAGTTTGCCTTCGTAGATAGCTTCCAAGAGCTTTACATCAGAACTGAAAAGGGAGTACAACAAGTATTGGTAAGTCCTTCACGTAGAACAATAATTGGATTTATATATTTTGTCTCGTTATGAAATGTAAATATGAAAATGAATTTACATATTTAAATGTTAGTGGTGGTTTGAATTCTATTTAACCCCTTGCCTATAGGAACCTGGATGGTTATGCAAAGAGTCGATCTATGGGGATGTTAGATTATCGAAGGGAACAAGTTAATTATACAATCAATAAATATAGATCATACTATTGATAGTTTTACTTTCACTGCTAGGACTAGCACGGCTCATAAAATTTATGAGTTTTCACATTCTTATAGTCATACAAAAAGTGTAATTCTGTTTTTAAAAAAATGCAAATGTGGAATAATGGATTAACTATCTTCATGTATATACTAGAAAGTTTTGTAAGTTTATGACACAAGAGAATCAAACAAATAACTTGCGTAAGGTACATGTAGATGTTTCAATGACAAAATACAGGATATTCATAATTATGTGTTCATCTGTACATTTCCACCATTGTCATTTGTCATAGTCATTTTGATTATCTATCTCATTTTATTTTTGTGGCATTATCGTGAACACATTTTATTTTCTTTGTAAATTGGCTGATGATCTATTATCTATTCTAGCTAGTTCTTTGCATGACGCTTGGGTGTCACATTTTTACAAACTTATCTTTATCTGTGAATTCATTATTTCTGTTTTTAATTAGTAATTCAATATTTTATCTATACTTTTGAGTTCATTTTTTTTTTAGTCTTTTATCTGTAATAGTCATTTTAAACAGCACATTTATTTTTTCTGTCATTACTATTTTTCAGTTTCTTTTTGTTTTGTCATATTCACTCTTATATTCTAATAAGGTCTTCAGTAATGTTTGCGAGAAATTTGTTATATATATGTATATTTATCTGTATATATATTATACATGTATGGTTCGCATTTCCCCTTTCATGTTACCCAATATATTTAGGTAGCAAACCTCCCCTTGAAAATTCAACTTGCAAAAATTTGTTTATACCCATGATTAAGAATAGTTGAACCCCCCTTTTGGCCCCCATGTACATATGAAATATATGTTTAATATGTTCCTTATTTATCTTTGTTATTTTGATATATGATGAACTTGTAACCCCTGGTATACCCTTGTGCAATTATACAATAGATCACCCATTAGAAATATGGTATACCACATACATCTAGCCTGGTTTTCAAGTCTAGCGTGTTCCTTAGGAACTTCTCTACATGGACAGATTTGTCTGGCCCATATAATGTGCACCCTGCTAGCTGAGTTCCATGCTAAGTCTTTTAAAGATGATAGCGCTAAGTAAGCAACAAGCACACTGATGTAGTCTTCTTAGTCCCCAACTAGGGTCAGCTAGGCCAGCCCTACATGTATGTTACCTTGTAAGGTAACCCTAGTTGGCAACCAAAAAGACCACTTGTTGCATACTTCGCACTTTCATGCAAAATCAGCTTAGCATCAAACTAAGCTAGCAGGGTTTCATGAACATGGGCCCTAGTCTCCAGTGCAATTACTGTTTCCTTATCTGTTGCGAATGAGAAAAATATTGGATTAATGCTCATCTTATGAGAAGGGAACAAACAGTGAAGGCTCCTTCTAAAATTCTGATGGGAAGGTACATGTCAGATTCTTGTGCAGCATGCCTTTCTGAGACCATATTTTCCAGAATGTAATCCATTAATTTATGCACTTAGTAGCACTTTTGCTTATAATACTTAGTCACAAAATCAATGAGCATGTAAAAAGCTCTAAGTATCAGCTCTTTTGATTGAAATACGCAAACACGGCAAAAGCCAAAAAAAAATCTTTGGAAAAGGGCCCAAATATCAGCTTTCAATCATGAATCTGGCAACAAAGCGATAGAAAAAAAGGAGCCTACTACACATGTACATTTAGCTTGGAAACCGAACTAACGATAACTGTGATTGAAGGACGGAAAGACGAGCGTAACGCATTACTGGATGCCTTAATCTCTTCCTCCCTACAGCTTGGAGCAACCTTTAAACTACCGCCACCCTCTGTGCTACCACCACGCCCACAACCACCCATCTCATCCAGATCAACTACTACTACTACATTAACTCCCACAACCACTGTAAGAATCCAGTTCTAGTAGCTGCTTAGTTTTCAGAACAGATCATTTTGTGTGTTTTTTTTTCTCTTTCTCCTTCTTTTTCATTTATTTAGATTTCCCTTTTCCAATTTTTGTTTATATACTATTATTTTTGTTCAGGTTTCTTTATGATTTTTTTTCTTTCTTTTTAACAACTTTCATTATTCTAGTCTTTGTGCTCCATTTTTTTTTCTTTCTTCCTATCATTTGTTTATTTTGTTGTTATATTTGTTTGACCTAGTTTTGTTCTTTCAGTGTACTTTTGTTCTTGTTTTTTTATTATTTTGGGAAGGATTTTTTTTTTTTGTAGTGTCTTTCTATTGTATTCCTTTCATGTGCATCATTTTCTTTAACTTTGTATTTTGTAATTTCCTAGTCATGTAGTCAGCCTTATGTTTCTTCCTTGCTGTCCTATGAATGTATCTACAAATTCTGCCGTTTTCCTCTTTTCCTCACTTTTCCTTTAATGTTCTTATTTCTTTTTGTTGCTCTTCCTCCTTCTTTCATACATGTACATGTATTTAACCCGTTGAGGACTGATTGATGTTGCTATAGACCCAAGCCAGATTATTTTCGGGACCAGTCCTGAATGGGTTCAGAATGCTTTCTGTATCTCCTTCCATTTCTTTTATGCAAAGCCCTCTGCAGACAGAGCCGACGCGACCCGATTCGACTGGTTTTCATTCGGATCGGCTCAGTTTTCAGTGCCTCGCGACACACATTTTGCCATTCGAGAGACAGTCGGATGCTAGTTGGTGCCGATTCAACACGATGAATCGGATCCGACCGACCGGGCCCAACTCTAGCCCGATTGATCTGTCTGCAGAATGCTTTAGATGTCTGTTAATGCGATCATTTGAATGTACATGTACTTCAAACAGTGCTCAAAACGATGTTTCCTTTCCTCACTTCACCTCCTCTTGTATTAATTGTTATGTACATGTATCATGTTTTATTTTTCATTGTATGTGTTTGTGTTTTATTTGTTTTATGTCTCTATCTTATTTTTCACTCTTAAAAAAACGTTTTCTGTATCTCTTTCATTTTCATTTTATGCTATCAGTGATTCAAAGTTTAAAATAAATAACCCTGAATCAAATTTCTACTAGGAGGTCATTTTAAAATGAAATTATTAAAGGGATCTTAATTTAAGTTTAACTACTGAGACAAGCAGTACTGGTAAGTTCAACAAAACTTATTATTTTAAATTGTATGGTCTTTCCTTCCCATGTCAATTTATTATTTATCATGTTGTACGTGAATACAAAATATATGAACAAGATAATATTCCCAAATTTCACTTTGGTGGGAGATGTATATGTTTCCAAAATCCTTTTTATAAATGTTGATCAATTCCTTTAATCAAGTGACAACCGACAAAAACCTACCCTTTCCCAACCACAGTTAGAGATATAATCCACCCCTAGGCCCCCTAAAAGTCATTTACTGATATAATCAATGCTAGAACACCACCATTTAGTGTAATATAATTTCTGCTTTTTAATATTAAACCCAATTATAAAGCGATCTCCACAGCTAATAAATACATACACTGTAGTAGACCAAACACAAGTTATGTGTGATATTTTATTTTTAGAATGTTGAAGACAAAGTAGGGATTTATTTTAGGAATTTTATTGGTTAATGTTTTGATGTCCATTGTGTATTTACTTGTATGTGGTTATTTGTATTTATTTTTTGTTTTTATACATGTACAGTATGTATGTTGATTGATTTCATTCTATATTATAGTTTTGGTGATTTTGTCTTACACAAACTTGTAGATGTTGTATACTCTATATAATGCAGATATAGTAGTACTGTCACATTAAACTTGTATCACCTAGATGTTAGATTCATATGCATCATTATCCATGCATCATGTATTTAATTGATGTCTTTGGTATCCTATAGGGACCCCTTTATAAATGAAGGATTACTTTAGAAAACTTAAGAAAATGATATACAACCTAAATTTGTTTTGTATGGATAATGGTTATTCATCTTTATATAACTACATGTATATGAATTAGCAAGAGTTCACCGTCGATCAAAGGTTTCAGTACTGTAAGTTTGTGCATGTAACTGTTCATGTAGCTGTCTATAGACTAATGATTTTCATGTGTTGCTGCTTATATTTCTAGCAGACTATTCTGGGAACATTTTAAAGACACTAGATCCCACTGACCAGTTTCAGCATATATCATAAAATAAAGCATATTTCAGTTGCGGGTATTACAGAATCAAACATATTTGTAAAAAAAAACTAATGTCTTTACCCACTCTAACAAAGAGATTTTGTACGGTTATATTTTTAACTTAACATGAGCATGTATTCATTCACTAATTTAGTACTTTATTTCTCCCTCAACCCTGTCTGTACAGTTGGAGCCATTTGTCCCCAGGTTCACAGAGGCTCCCGTCATCCCAGGTCCTGGACCTGGACCAGAGCTACCCGGACCTGAGCTACCGGTCTCAGACCAGCCCATGGTAAGATCAGGACTATAGTACCTAGGGATTTAACCCTATTTAAAATCAAACACAATGAATGTAGTGTCGGTTATAGACAGTATTAAAGTATTTTGCCTTTCTTCAGAGAGGCCTCTGTCATCCGTGGTCCTGGGGCCAGACCTACGGGTCTCGGACCAGCTCAAAGTAAGAACAGTACCAATGCATATATTCAAGTCATTTATAAATGTTTCATATTACGTCTATTGCATGCAGACAGTGTTTGTCTCGGGTGAGTTATCCAGAACATGTTTTAGTTTATCATACCCTCAGCAAACCAAGTTCAAAGCAATGGGATAACTAGATTAGATTAGATTAGATATTGTTTGTTTTTAATCTTTTTTCAGCTCTAGGTGTACGCACCAAACATCCCTGTGGATGGATACCTTGTTGGTATTAGTGGTGCTGACTAGCAATGAACCGTAGTGGAGAGAGGCTTGACAGAAAATGGCAAACTGTGTAAAACTGAACCAAAGCTAGGCCAGTGGAACTATTCAGATATTATTTATCTTTTTTGTCGCAGCTCTACATGTACATGTATGCATTGAAGATCTCGTAGAGGGATATCTGGGTGGTATAAGTGATGGTGCTGGAGAGAGGCAAGGGCGGCCAGCCTGAAGGGCACCTCAGTGCAGAGCATTGCTGAAAAATATCAACTTTCTTTGAAATAATCTTTTTTTACCGACTCAGTAGGAACTAATATACATTGAATTGGTGTGCTTTTGTTTCAGCTATACATGTATGCATTGAACAGCCCCGTGGAGGGATACCTGGGTGGTATCAGTGGTGCCGATGTGCGGTGCTGGAGAGATGCTAGAGCGGCAGGACTGAAGGGCACCTACAGGGCGTTCCTGTCGTCACACCTGCAAGACATCAAGACCATCGTGAGGAAAGAGGACCAGGGACTGCCCATTGCCAATGCCAAGGTCAGTCAATGATACACACTTCGCCATCATTTGCATGGTAAAAAAAAGATCAACAATAAAGACCATGTGATGGGGGTGTTGCACAAAACTGAGTTTGGTTCAATTGCAGCTTAGCAATAAACCCAACTTTGCAAATGAATGAAACGCAAGTTTACTGCTGATTTCAAATCCTACTCTGCACTAGCTCATGGATCAAATGCAGAGTTGCGTTTGACATCAAACTACTAGTATCAGTCAAACTCGATTAGTCAGATTCAGATTCAGTTTATTCAAACCATAAAACAGAAATAACAAATATAAATGGCAGTTTGATAACTAAATATACAAAATGGTTTTGGGCCCCATAGAAGCAGGAGCTTGTAGATTGGGGCCCTTTTACAAATGTAAAAGTCAAAATATTGGTGTCTCGTATATTCTCAATTGTCCATAGATACATGTACATTGTATGTAAGAAGATAGATTTGATTTGGGGACGTAAATGTTGCAAATGATCGATGCCCAAATTGTATGAGATGACTAACATTTTTGTTATAATAATAATAATATAACTTTTGCTATAATATATGTTAATATATTCTTTTTTTCTTCCTTTTCCTTTGGCCCTACAGCAAGAGGTACTGTTTTCCTCATGGGAGAAGCTGTTTGAGCGAGACAGGGAGGCTCCGTTTGGCGGCAACGTCCACATCTACTCATTTGACGGCAGGGACATCATGTCAGATGATTTATGGTATGCAACTTTATTTCAATTATAGTTATTCAAATAAGTGTATTGAACGTATCGTTACCAAAAAACAGGTTGATTTTCATTATCATCATTAAATAATTATTTAAGGGCAGTAGAGTATATATTTATAGTAGCTGCGCTATATAAATGTTCATATTATTATTATTATTATCATAATCATCAAAATCATGATAACGATGATGTTGATGGTAATGACAATGTTGAAATAATGTCAATGATATGGCAGTTTTAGAATGACATTGAAAATATTGATGATGATCTAATGACATTGATGGCAAGGGATGATGAAAATATTGACATTGACACTGAAGATTATGGTTGTGGTTATATATAATGATGATAATAAAAAATAATATATAGCATTTATAGAGCGCCATGTATCTAGGTGCCCTATTCAGAGGTACATTATTACCCTTGGTCATCAGGTACAGTTCAAACCCGCACAATTATCTTGTGCACCATCTCAACTCCCAGGGGAGCATACTAGCCCAAGCTGCCCTATGATGAAGAGTGCTACAGGCTAATTTAACACCTGACCCATTTATTTATGATGAGGATATTAATGAAGGTTATGGTGATGATAATGGTGGTGATAATGAAGATGATGATGATGATGGTAGTGATGCTTGTGGCGATAATGGTGAAGATGGTGCTGATGATGATGTTGTTGATGATATAAGTGAACTTTGTATCATGATTTTCCTCCGTTTCTGCCATGTGGCCAGATCTATAAATGTTAAGTTCTTTCTCCTCTCTTCTTGCAGGCCCGACAAGTACGTGTGGCACGGGTCGTACCCCAACGGTAACCGCATGTCAGAGAGCTTCTGCGATGCGTGGCGGGCGACCAACCACTTCTCCCGCGGCCAGGCCAGCCCCCTGGGCGCCCACAAACTACTCGGCCAAGAAGAATTCCCCTGTAATAATTCATTCGCTCTACTCTGCGTACAAGCGGCGCAACTCAACGCCAGAAAATAAAAACAGAACACTATTAGGTCTCGTTTTGAATATATATGTATGTTTTAAGTTTATGATATTGTGCCATCAAGCATTTTTAATCAAATGTGTTGTGAAATTTGCTCAAATTTGTCTATCTACGTGTATTTATGGATGATATGGCTTGTAGCCACATACTGGTCTTTCTGTGCCGGTGCCATTGCGCATGGTAAATATCCCTTGGATGTTTACATGAAGAGCTAAATAAAAGTTAAAGTGCCTTTTGAGTTTTGACCCTGCGTTGGTGCTAATTAAAAAGTGCCTAATTTGTTTCATAAGCACAATTTATAGCCGACTTGAACCGTATTGTCTTGGTAGATATCCTGATAGATATCTTGATGATGCCATCAACTTGTGACTTTCTGTTGGTGCTAATTTAAAAGTGCCTTATTTGTTTCATAAGCACAATTTGTATCTGACTGGAGCCTTATTGTCTTGATAGATATGTTCACTTGATATATATCTTGATAGATATGTTCACTTGATGATGCCATGAGATATCAAAGAAGCCTGCCTGATATATTGTACATGAATATAAGTATGAATGAGTGGAAAATTAAATGACTCTAAATGGTAGTGGTACATGTACCATGAAAGTTTGTTTTGTATGTATAGGTACGTGTGTAGTATAATGTGAATAATGATGCAGAGCCGTAAATGAACAAACGTGATGGTTGTATCCTTCCGCGTATTAAGATGTATAATATAATTTATTGAAGGAAGGATAAACGGAAATCGCCATCTATGCTAAGTTTTTTTTTAATGTGGAGCTCAAGAATTCTCAAATGAACGGAACAAAATGATTCTCAAATAAAAACAACACATTTTGTTTTATTAAAACACATTAAGATACAGTGAACGATTTGGACACAGTAAAACAAAGGATTATATGATTGACGGTACGATATAAGGTAACTGATCGTACAATAAATCTACCCGACATCAATTGATCATAATTATGATCAACATGATTTATTTGAGATCAATGTACTGAAATCTGTTTGTTCCATACAATTTGAGCTTCAGTTGAAAGGATCGAAGGCTATGCTGCAACATTTTTGTTAACTTTCCAGAGTTAATTGCTGTAGGATCATGAGTATATTATTAACTGTCATTATAATAGTATTATTATTAATGATGATAATAATAGGAATAATGATAATATTGATTATATTAGGATGACATTTATAATCATAAGAGGTGTAATGATATATAAAGTGCCTTTGTAGTAGCTGTAAATACCATTACAGTACATGTTTATGTAG
Organism: Echinarachnius parma; assembly: GCA_037951105.1. NCBI lineage: Eukaryota > Metazoa > Echinodermata > Echinoidea > Clypeasteroida > Echinarachniidae > Echinarachnius > Echinarachnius parma. The sequence goes on along the minus strand of JBAMJV010000888.1, from coordinate 167,067 downwards.
TGCCTTTGATATGAAATAGGAAACGTTTTATAGAAGAGATCATGATGTTTTTATTTTAGAACACATAATTTTTTGAATCCATCTATAGCGTTCTCTTAGGTGTAGTATTTATGAAATGCAAATTATAGCACCACGTTCAACTGCCTTCCAGTTATGTAACCATATGGTGCTATTGTTTAGGGAAACTAATTATTTTCCAGAAGAATTTTCGTACACTTGGGGTGTACTTTCAGATATAGAAAACATCAATATGTATTTTCTTTGGTCACTTTGTGAGTTTTTGATTAGGTGTTACAATTTTACCTCGATCATAACAAATCTGAAAATAGGAGAACTTAAACATGCAAGTGACTTGAATATGCACTATTCATATGTACATGCATTTTACATTGTCTTTCTAAGATCTCTTTATAGTACAGTCTCCATTTTGGAAAGCTAGTGTACATGTATTAGATCCAAAGTATTGCCGTTAGCAAAGAGTCAATGTTTAATTTGCAAAATAGTGTAATCGGAGATTCAACGTGACATAAATAGTGCCCTTAAGTTATCTGTATTTTTTACCACAAAATAGTATTTTATAAGAACGTTCACAACTCATGTTATACTTGTGAAGATAATGCGCAAAATATGTACGGATTTTAACACAGTAAAACTGTTGTACATATAATATTTAGATGTCTCTTTTTAAAACTATACTGCCTTCATTGCATTTGCAGAAATTACGAATTTGTAGGTCGAAAACTTGTTATTTGGTGCTATATTTATGTTTTTAAATCATCTTTTTAAACTTCTTATATGTCGCAATCCTCGTCTGAGGAGCTTTGCTAGTAAACAGATGTTACAATAATGTATTAATTTAAAGCCTAAAGCTATGTGCCTGCAACTATAATAATGAATGTTCATTGTGTACATTGCTAGCTAATGAATTACACTCAATATGTTTTGCTGCATTTCTACACTTACGAGTATCAATGTAGATTTTTAGCAGTATTTCAACTATGCGCTCATTGTTGTAAATTCTCTGGCTAGAAATTGCTATAATTGATCATGTTACTGAAGCTACCAAATCGTGTCATTTAGAAAAGAAGAACAATTCTAATTTATGTTGCTTTATTTAGCAGTGTGAATTATACATCAGTCATATAGTACATTTGTATATTTCCAATTTATCAGCAAATTTGAATTTATTCAAGAAACAATCGTAGGTTGCTTTATTGTGCATTTATATAGTGAATTGGCCATCGGTTTTATGGAGAAAATTGATATCTAAAGAATTACATGTTTTTCAAAATACTGGTACTTGTTTTTAATCAGTTTATTAAATTATTAGCAAGTTTTTGTATAGGACATCTCAAATTGAATATATGGTGCTTTTTGCCTTGCAAGTATTTGTTATAGTGTAAAAGTGAAATGATTAGACATTTTGTAGCTGGAGCCCATCTTTTTTTCCTCAGTTTAGTTTTGTTTTTTATTGTTCAAAATGTACATAGAGAGTGATTTTGATGAAACAATGTGTATTGTAAGAGTTTTATCAACGAAAATGAGATTTGTTTTTAGACAAATGTATAGTAGTGAAACACATGGGACAGTAATTGAATGCCAATCAAAATAGAATTCAAATTCTGATTATGAATGAACCTGTAGTGTAAACCTAAACATGCGTAATATTTTTTTTTTTTACTATGTTCATAACTTTCTTATGAATTTTTTTATTTAATGATTGCTTGCCAGGTGTTATGTACTTTAATAAAAGTAGGATATGAATAATGATTAAAGAGAGTTTAAACTCTTCCCTTCTATGCAACTCATGATCGTAGTATTACAATGCTAAATCTAGATGCCCTATGTGTAGTTATTGTATAAAACTATTAATATGAACATGTGACTTTTTTTTAGATGTTTTAGATGTTTTCTTTCTCCTGTTCTTCAGTCAAATGTTTCATAATACACTATCAGCTATTATACATTGTAATTCAAATAATGTGCAGTTATGCCGACCACATAAGCCAAAGGTATTTTTTTTATGACCATTTAAAATGCTTTCTAGTGTAGCTGTTGAGTTATAGACTACATTTAGTTATAGACTAGCGTTCCTTTATAGAGAAGACAGGTGGTCGCCAAGGCAAATTTTGACTATACTCCCAAAAGTATTAGGTATGTGTAAGAGAGTAAAATTCCAATTGTTAGACAAGTGTTCATCATCGCAGGCCTTAATTTGTTATTATTTCACAGGCTGTACATTGACATTTTGACTGTTGTCACATGTGAAATTTCATCCAAAGATTTGTAGTGAATTTACATGCACTAGTAGTCATTTTCATCTTTTAGAGGAAAATTGTTGTCATATTAAAAGTATTCAGGTGAACCCATAGACCCAAATGCTCGTCAGAGGGATTAATTTAACCCTAGGTTATTTTAGTCTATATATATTACACACTGTTGAGATCTTGGGCCATCAAATGGTATAGAATTCCGAAGAACTGATGTCACATTCTTTAGTTACAACATACATTAGCAATACTTAGTTCTTTACAACTTGTCCTTTGATTCAATCTATAATTTTGTATTGGGATGGAACTGGACGATAGTCTTCCTAGCACCTGCTCGGTCAGACATTTCAGGCTTGCCCGACATGGTATAGAACCATTACCCAATACAACGCAATGAATAGCTGTGACGTCACACTTTGGCACTCTATAGCCTTTCTACATTTACCCTTCTGTATTAAAGATCTAATGTAGTATTTGTTTGTTACTCTACATATAATATTATTATATAATTATGTGATTGTATCATGATGCTCTTTGCAATGAACTCAGCCAAATTCCTGAAATGTACTGCCTTTCTTTATTATAAACCCCAGCAACATTGAATTTGAAGATTATCTGATTGCAATGTCTGTGATCACATAACTATGCAATAAAAACTTGAAAATTGTCATAAAAAATGGAGGAATCTTTGTAATTTGTCCGTTTGTGTGTGTACTGACATTGTTTAGAACAGCTATAATCCCTTGGCAAATGAAAGGCTGACATCACACTGCGGAACTCGATAGGTGCACATATGGTTTGGGAGTCAAACTCATGTGTGAGGTGTTCTGTTGTAGACTTAAAGGCAAAGGTGAGTTTTGGTAATTTCCAAAGTGCCCCCCAAACAAAAATTGTAACGGATTTGGCTGATTTCTATTCCATATGAAAGATCATCGAAAAAAAACATGGGAAATAATAATAATTCCCATTGAAATGCTCTAATTGTTGTGAAATTTGCTTTCAAAATATTATATAAAAGTGGTTGACGCCCGGGTATCACTTTTTAGAGAACGCTAGCGCGAGTCGCTAGCGATCTAGGTCCTCCATAAAGAAAACTGAAACTAAATATGTTTGTGCACGCTAATTGTGCTTAAAACTATACATATGATACGGTACTTACCAGCAATTCACTCTCCAATATGTGATCCAACTATCGGGTGGATTAAGATTATGATTTTTCCCTCCATTCTGCAAAAAATCAGCGATATACATGCGCCTCATGGACATCTCTCCGTGTATTAGCGCGAACGAAAGGCGAACGAACGGGTCTTTGCAATACATACTACACATACTATACTGGCCTTGCAATACATACTACACGTACTATTATACGGTATTACCGCGCACTGCACTACAGTCCCGTATTAGGACCTAGAACGTTAGTGCTTCGCTCTGGCGTTCTCTAGAGTTAATTTGACACTTCGTGTTGTAACGGCTCTTTTTGAATGATAACAGGGGTTTTTACTTTGTCGTTTGTAATTGTGTATACTTTTTGAGCATGGTGAAGTTATAACTATTAGTTTGTACCGTAATCGTGCAGGTTTTGGTTACTAAAGTTAAGTTTGACCAATACTCAACTATCCCTTTAATTACCATTGTGTGAAATATAAACATTAAAAAACGTCTAATTACATTGTATGAAGCTGGGTTCCTTGGCTGTGTTGAATAGTATTATTAAAGGGACAGTTTCCCCACCATATATTTACTTTTTAATAAGTTTATTTACTTTTGATAAAGTTCCCTACACATTAAAACCGAATTTCATGTAAATACGACCAACATTGACCCTTTGGGCAAGGACGGAGCATCATGCAAAGTCACTCGCTGTACTGGCTAATCCCATTCATTGCATACAGCATGGAGACTCCCATTGATGTTTATGAACCTCGGATTTAGAATGGTTCGCTCAAAAATGTGACGTCAAACGCAAACTACTCTTTTGTGTTTGTGCACAATCCCTGCGAGCTGCGAGAGCTAACAAAAAGAGCCTGAGCTTGTTAGTTCAGGTACGACATAACATTTTAGCGCGAGCAATTACAAATCTGGGTTTTAAAAACGTATAATGGCAGCCTCCATGCTGTACGCGATGAATGGGGTTAGCCCATACAGCGATTGACTTTGAATGATGCCCCTCCTTTGTTCAGAGGGCAAACGTTGGACATATTTGCATGAAATTATGTTTTAATGTGTAGAGAACATAATCAAAAGTAAATTGTAGGTGGGGAAACTTCTCCTAAGAACAATTTAGTTTGTCTCCAAGTTAGGAGTCAGGAGAGGAATGTGCATACATTTGAAGGTTTTCACTGCTATTTATTTATAAACACTATTTGCAACAGAACATCAACAAAATATGAAAACATACACATGTTCATCAATTAATGTATAGTTCCATTTTATTTTCATCAGATGGTTCCAATTATAAACAAGTCCTCAGTAGAGGTAAGAATGTTCGAAGGATAGTTTTTTTTTTCAATTTGGAAATTTCTCTTGACCAATTTCATGAGCATCATTTCAGCGATTATAGTAATTGCGCTAATAAAAAAGGTACATTCATTGGAACACTAGAAGTCATATTACTGTACATGCATTGTACTTCTGTCTTGCTTGACGAGTACAACAATCAAAAGAAAGCAAAGCAATTCCAATTATTCAAACCTTTCTCTTCGCTGAATAATTGTATTGTACCAAAAGTACTGATACTTTTTTTTTTACATACTAGTAACCTATTTTCTATTTCAACCTTTTAATATCAACAAGCATTTTACTTCAAAATGAATAGTTTGTTTAATATTTAAATCATGCTTTCCAAGTGAAACCAAGATATAAAAAAAAAACATGTTTTAGGGTTTCCAATCATACATGTACTACTATTGCTAGGCATATTTCTGTTTCTATCATCGTCTGTAAACAAAAAAAATTACATTTAGAATGCTCATGAAAATGATCAAATCGTGGAAATATATACTGCAGAATCGAAGAATGCTTATGAAAATGATCGTATCATGGAAACTTTTTACTGCAGAATCGAAGAAAACTGGAAAACCAAAAAGAGGGAAGCGTCATTCTACTTCCTTGAATACCTACTGTTCATATTTAGAATTCCATTCACGATCTTGCTTATCCGATCACGAATGAAGAAAACATTTTATGCTCTAAACAAGAAAGCTTGGCTGTTTTTTTCTTCTTCAAATCATTATTGTGCTATGGTTTCACATTGAATGTATTAACACAAAGCAGTTTGCGATGCGATGCAATGCAGATGAAAATAATCCCTACAAGTACACATACTTTCAGAATAAACACAGACATTTCTTTCGACTCTGTGAAATGAAAATATAAAAAAAAGAAAAATGTTTTCTTCATGTCCATAAGAAAAGTTTATACAGTAACAAGAACAATGTGTTCCTTTTTTTTTTTTTACTTGACTTAAATAGCAAAAGACTGGACCATTTTCTCCTCTTTTATGTTAATAGACATTGAGCCTACAAAAATGTATACACACGTTTTCCTTTATAACAGCAAATTGAAATTGTCTCGTTTTCTACAAAATCAATTCTGTTTTGTTTGCATAGAAACATTTTTTGTTTGAAATTTTAATAATTCCATCCAAATCACTATGTCGAGCTCTACAAATGCTTTCAATAGTACACAAAAAGAGATAATTTACACATGTCATGTATTTCTAACACGTTTAAATAAATAGTTTATCTCTCAATTATCCACACTGTAACTCCAGTTACATACACATGTGGATAATTTTAACGGGATGGGTGGCTTGAGGTCAATGGCCAAGTCTTTCTACATGTACACACACTAAATTCATTATGCGAATGTTGCAAAATATAAGCTACACACCATGTAAAATATTAAGGGTTAAGTATTCTTCAACCCGTTCAAGATTGACAGATTTTGTTACATGTATTCTCCATAGACCCAAAGCCCGAGTATTTTCGGGACCAGTCCTGAACGGGTTAAAATTGCTGTCCACTAGACTAAAACACTCTAAAAAGAAGGGGGAAATGTAACAGTGTTCTTCATAATATAACACTCGGCTTTCTTGCAAATATACCTTGATATACCAGGATAGGTTATACACAAACTGATTTATCAACTATTCACAAATTCAGGAAAGGTATGAAGGGGGAAAACTTTGGAGCAAGCATTTTCTCAGAACTATCAACTTAGTTTCCCTTCAAGGCGGTTAATTCCTAACTACACATCATCCAGGATTGACAAAAAGAAATCTGGAAGAAAATTTCCCAAAACGTGCTAGCTTAGGAAGTGATTAATACAGTAGGTGTACCCTGCTAAAAATTGAGACAAATTCTTATTGGTGGGCTAAATTTAACACCTAAGTTAATTTTAGTCATATGGTTCAAATTTACCAAGTCTGTTGGATAAACTTTGTCAAATTAGATAATTTAACCCACAGAATTTGACCCTGTGTGTCTTATACATGTACATGTAAGTAGGTAGCTAGCAGAAGTTGACAATATTCTTTAATAAAATAGCCGAGCCTGATGACCAAGTAACTACGTACACAACTTGTTCATACCTGTATTAATATAAAAATCGTTAGTTGAAAGTCCTTCTATATTGTACATGTAAGATATAAATCAAGTTGTATTTTTAGAGGGATTATCATCAAAATTATTAGTTCTTCAGTATAAACCAGTTTGTACTTACAGTATCTCACCTAAACACATGTGGAGCTTCAATATGGTCAAACCTGTGTATAGTGACCACCCAAATCAAACAAAGAAGTGGCCACAATAAACAGGTTCTTCTATTATAACACCTGTTTTTTATACAGAGGAATCGTGTAGTGGCCACTATAGACAGTTGGCCGCTATTACTCGGGTTAGAATGTACTTGTGAAATAAAACGATCATGAGGAGACTACAGAGTTCTATCTCTATCTCCCTATAAACGGTGGAGGCATAAAAAAGAGACAGGCCTGAATTCTCATTAGGGGTTAAAATTACCCCTAGATTTTTTCAGTGCATGGGCTAAATTTAACATGCGGTCCGTATAAACCAAACTTAGTACAGAAATTACTTTTTATTAAATGACATCACATGCGGTGCCGAGAATAACCCAGGTTTAATTTTAACCAACTGTTGATGAATCGGGCTGCAATACAGTGGAACCAACTTTTGAGAAGCTGGGCTGTAATACAGTGGAACCGCCGATACAAGAAAACCAGTTTATAACCAGGCAATTTCACTGCTTTGAGCTCTTTATATTCTTTTGATTTTCTACCCCGATATAACAGGATACCTGATATAACTAGGTGATTTTCATGGACTCCAAGCTCCTTGTTATTATATGTGACCGGCTATAGCAAAACCCTGCACTTGTCGGTAAACATCGAAATGTAGATGTTCATATCATTAGAAAGGCCTCTTCACAAGCTTTCACTTGGTGCTTTGTTCTAACAAATTGGTCAATAATTGGCGGTGATACAATTGTTTCAATTTTTACAATCATAGGTCTTTTTACACACATTATGTGAACTTAAAATGTGAAAGTGCAGGGTTTTGCTTTAGCCGTCACATATAGAGTACCGAAGTGTGACGTCAGAGCTATTCATTGCCATGGGTGATGGTTCTAAACAATGTCAGGCAAGCAATGAATTGGTGATCTAGCGGTTGCTAAGAAGACATTCGTCCAGCTCCAACCCACTGCCACAGGCCAGTATGAAAGGAAAAGTTGTTGAACCATTACTATGCCATAACAAAAGCATGTGACGTCACTACTTCGGTACTCTATAGAGGTTCCACTGTGTACGGCTACTGAATACTAACACAAGAAGTATAAAGATGGCAACAACAAAAAAAGGAATAATAAGATAAATAAAGGTGTTCCATAACAAACTGGAAATACAAAATATTATTTTAATCTCTCTCCCACATTGTCAAATATCTGCTCAGTCTCACAGTTTAACCTTTTGCCCAACGCAGTTATGCACAACGCACAACTCTCACACATATTACGGTACAGAGTCATTTATGGTTCTGTCTTTAATAATTCCCACACAGATGCAACATATTTTTGTCCAAAAAAGAAAAGAAATATTGACTGACATTTCAGGATTTTACACTAACGGGTTGTTGTCTAAAGAAATATAAGGACAGGGTTTATTATGCATATCTCTTTTATTCTCACCTCTTTCTCCCTTTCTCACCGAGTTTGTACTGCCACTATAAAACATCCACAAGTTTCTCAGCATAAATTCATCAACACAAGACACCGCATGTTGTCTGTCGCATGTAAACAAATTATACAAAAAACATTCATAACACAATTACAGAAGCGTCACGTGACAAATTTGGACATGTCACCTGACAAATACACCCGACATATTCTCAGAAAACATTTCATAACAATCACTAATAATTCAATGAAACAATCTTGTGCAAAAACGAAACTTTGTTTGTCCTTCTCCAAATGCGCAAGTCACAAAAAGGCCAGACTGAGACTTGGTCATTCATACAGTTTACAACTAAATCAGCTTTGCAAGCCCAAATAGTTATATTTGAATATTTTTTTTTCCAGTCATTTGACAAAATAATAAAAGATATTGCAAAAAAGGTACACAAAACTTTTGATTTTTTAAAAATCTACAAACATTTTATGTAATAAAAAAGGTAGGAAATAAACACGAATGACTTTTTCATGGAAGGCATGGAATCCAGAATACATAACAAAAATATCATCAAGGAAGAAAAAAAAAATTATATTTAGTTAAATAGCACATTTTATCACCAATAAAGTCACATTATTTCTCGATATTATGATCATTATTGGACATTATTTTAAGCTGCTTTTTTCTCAATTATAATGGTGAAGGGGTCTCACCTTCGATTAATAGTAACCTTCATATTAAAGGTTCCTGAGTTTTTTTTTGTTTGTTTACAATTTTGCAAGAAAAAAAGTACTGGTGCATTTATTATTTGTTTCTTCTAATTTTGCCATTTTCCTTCCGTTTCTCAATAAGAAAAGACTAGAACTGAATCAAGGATTCACAAACGATTGCAGACACATATACACACACTCTTCTCTTGCCTCGACATCTCATGAAAGACACACGTTCATTCGCTTGTTCGCTTGTTTGCGGGCTCGTACGTACATTCAAACTCAATGCTCAATTCCACTCCAGACAGGTTCAAACACTCACCCTTTTCATACCTCACATTCATCGAAGCATTTACAACAGGAACATCTCACACATACGCTTACACTCAGTCTCTCTTTTTCTCTTTTTCTCACATATATTCCACTCTCTTAACCACTCTCTAACTCTCACACTCTCTCTCTTTTTCTCTCACTCACTCTCTTTAAAACACTCACTATTTCAACACACTCGCTCTTTCACACACTCATTATTTTTTAACACTCACTCTCTTCCTCTCTCTCTCTCTCTTTCACATTTTGAGCACAACTGTGCTCCACATGTTACACAGCTGCTGCTGCTGAGGCTGCTACTGGATGCTGCATTGTGATTGGGTGATTGTAGCGGGTGAGTAAGCCAAGTGGGCCAATCAAAGGACTGGACAGGCTGTCTACCTGTGGTGGAGTGCATGATGGTACTTGCCACTATAGTATCAGTCACAGAGGCTGCACATGGGAAATAAAACAGGAACAAAAAATAATGCAAACTTCTTCTACAGGTACATGTACTTGAGAACATTTTCAAAGGACAAATCACAAAACTGTTTATTTCAGAGATGGAATATATGAGTTGCCATACATGAATGTTTGTCTATAGACCTGGTAATAGTCAAAAGTTTTAGCCACAATTATCAATTTGGTATGAAAGCATGTCATGTAATGGGCCATCAACATTTCACTAGTGCTAATTTCACATGTTTTAACGGGTAAACAGATATGAGACTCAATAATATTTTTTTCTAATTTTCAGTGCCGCCAGATTCAATTCAGGATTTGAGCCACTCAAATTTAACCCGTTCAGGGCCCCGTAACATAAAGATTCACAATTAATCATATAATCAATTGATTGAGATCGTACTATTATCCTGAATCTTTATGTTACGGGGCCCTGGACTGGCCCTGAAAATACTTTGGCTTGGGTCTATTGAACATTCATGTTATTCCAAAATCAATCAGTCCAGATTGGGTTAAAAAACTTTGACCCTGAATTGCTCAACTGGGCTACAAAGACGAGCAAACGTATTTCTAGCATGCAGTGCAGGAACACTCACCCGCGTTCTCATTGAGTCTTGTTGTCCTGTGCTGCTCTCAGCTTCTTGATCTCCTTGGTCGCCCAGGTGGCCAGTGTCTTGGTCTTCATGACCTTTGACCTGCGACCTTCCGTCAGCAGCTCCTGGATGGTGCCACGTTCTAGGAATCCCAGCATCTCGGCTCCAAACGCTGCACACAGATCTCTGCACATGACAATAAAAGAAATTGTTTAGTTAGTTTTCTTTATGACCTGCGACCTGCGACCTTTGACTTGTTCAAGATAGCTTGAATAGTGCTAGCATCTCAGCTCCAAACGCTGCACACAGATCTCTGCACATGACAATAAAGGAAATGGTTAGTTAGTTTTCTTTATGACCTTTCACCTGCGACCTTTGACCTGTTCAAGATAGCTTGAATGGTGCTAGCATCTCAGCTACAAACGCTGAACACAGATCTCTGTTAAAGGACAACTTATTAGATTGTAACAATTCATTGGCTTTATGATCTTTGACACAGCAGTTATTTGTATGACCTTTGAACTGTGACCTTCCGTCAGCAGTTCCTGGATGGTGCTACGTTTTAAGAATCCCTGCATCTCGGCTCCAAACACTGCACATATATCTCTGTACAGGACAAGAAATACAACACTTGTGCATAACAGCACCAATGAACATTGGCCCAACAATTCTCTTCATGACCTTTGACCTCTGACCTTCCGTCAGTAGCTCCTGGATGGCACCCCGCTCTTGGAATGCCAGCATCTCAGCTCCAAATTCTGCACACATCTCTCTGTACCAGGCAAGTAACAATAACAGACTTTATGAATAAATATAAAAATTGCTGAAAACTGCTTGTCCACTATAAAGGCAAGTGTAATAAAAATGTAAGTCAATGTAGCCGCAAGCTTTGAATCTGGCAGATCCTTCGTCTATAGGCAGAGATAAATGACCCATGGTCAATTATAACAGTTATGAATTGCAAAAATTATCTCTTTGACCTTTGACCTGTGGCCACTTGTCAAGATATTGTTGTTGATGGTGCCAACTAGGAAAGCCAGCATTTCAGCTAAAAATACTCACACAAATTTATGTACATGACAGGAAATACAACCAATATACAAAATTGTAAACAATGCATTGTCTTTATGAAGTCAGGGTGATGCCTAACTTTAGGAAGGTCAGCGTCTTGGCATATTTGAAGGGAAAATAGTGGATCGTTTTGAGACTCACCCGATAAGTCCTGAGCAGGCTGCCACATTGCTGTCCGTGTGGTCATCATCGGCGGCAAGGTGTTCTATGAAACTGACCATGTGGTTGACATGCGGGAATACAAGCTTGACCTCATCTAGAAACAGGGAGGAAAAAGTATAACATTAATAAATGATATAGCTCAGTTAAAGGGATCTAGTAACTTTGTTGACATGTGCAAAAACTAACAAAGTGTTGATAAAATTTGTATTTCTGTGATCCGATAAGTCCACTAAGTTATGTTTGGAAATATCACTATGGATATCATATTATGACCAAGTAATGCAAAGTGTTATTCGCTTACTCATTGCACTGACTTTGTACATAGTTATACTTTTCCAGTGGATAATTAAAAATCTGAACACTTCAATTGCAATAATCTTTCTAAAGAAAAGGAAACTCGGAAAACAGAAACCTGTTCCATGCTTCTCAGGGTAGGAAATATACGGAGGCTGAGGGCGATTTTGCCCCCTAATTTTCAAAATAGCCCCTTAAATTAATATGAATACAATAAGATATGTGAGACCTGCTAGAGTTCTAAGTAAGTTTTGTCAATTTTGACATTGTTACCAGATCCCTTTAAAGGGAACAAAACATCTGGGTAAAACTGGATTGAAACTGAAAGGGAAGCCAAACACTGCCATTTTCTAATCGCATATCCCCTCTTGGATATCACTAATAATGGAATTAATCAATGTATTTTCATATCTGTTTTTGACTGACCACTGGAGGCTGCCATGTTATTCAATGGTTCCTCATGTCACACCATCTGAGCATGCACCAACAAAACACGACTTATGTAACCACTGTTGTGAAGTCTGCTGCTTTGTCAGTGGTTCTGTAATCTTGTACGATCTTGTATGATCACATACAAATAATATAGTTATCTTTCAACCATGCTTAAATGGTAGACAGAATCTGAACGGCTTACTAAGGGAGCTGTTTTCTTTTAACCCTATGTTAACTGGGGGGGGGGGGGGGGGTCATTTTGACCCCCCCCCCCCCCCCCCCTCCTCCCCTGTAATAATTTAGCAACTTCTCTGGAACCGCGGCAGATATCGAGTTTTCCTTTCATGACTTTTTTCTTTGAAGTCTTGCGCAACTTTTGATACAAAATTGTGCGCGAATCGGACAATCGGTCTTCGAAATCTTGGGGGGGGGGGGGGGGGCAAATTGACCCCCGCCCCCCAGTAAAAACCTGGTCTGAAATAGCCCAGTTAAATAGGGTTAAATCATTTAGTTGTAGACTAAAAATAATTCATTCAAAAGTAATTGTGATGTAAACGATTATATGATTACTTCTTAATCGTGTAAAAGCAATTCCTGCATTTTAGAACCCATATTCAATAAAACAACACTAACTTTCTTCCATTCTTTTAGATGCTAGGGCTAAGTGGGTATTACCTAATAACTATAAGTTAACCCTAAGTTGGCAACTAAGTTGGAATGGAACTAAGCTAGTGCGGTTTTATGAGTGTAGGCAATTAGAATTATTACTAAGTTGTTGTGTACCATTGAAAGACAACTCACTGCTTGAAGTCTGCTTGTCGTCTCCCTTCAGACCCTGCACGATGCCTGTGTAGGCCTCCAGACAGCCTTCCCGCAACTCGTTCAGGTAGTCGATCATGTCAAAGTCGGTCTGGAAAACACACAGAAAGCAAAATTAGGGCAATTTGTTAGTAGTTTCTTAGGAAGCACATAAAATAATGAATAAATTATACAGGCAAATGAGTACATAACTGAAATTAAATTAAAAACACATGTCCCTCAAAACAAACTGTCTGTAACTGAACTCCTTTGACAAACCACTCCACTTGTTTTCGTTCATATCGAGGAATATATTGCTTGTTTGTTCTAAATATCACATAATAAAATATCACTTGGACATTCTAAATAAACAAGGGAAACACAAGCTAGAACGGTTACAGCTGAAGAAAATTCCTTCCAGGACTTCTTGAACCCATTCAGGACTGATTGATTTTCAAGACCAGGGCGCTGTTTCATAAAACTTTTCCAATTGTTGTAAGTGTCCAATTATTATAACTACCATGGCAACAGCTGCAATACTCCATGCTGATTGGCTGATGTTTTTTTTGTTTTATGGTTCTTACCTTCTCAATCTCAGCCATGGACGCCTGCTGGAGAGTGAGGAGTACTACGTTGAGGTAATGCTGGAACTCTGGGCCGATGGCAAGGGCGATGTCACCAAACACGGACAGGATCTGGGGCTTCACCGTCCTGTGCACATTGTCATTCTGCAAATAAATAAAAGAAGGAAGGAAATATTATTTTGATGACACTATCAAAATCCCATACAGAGAATTCAAAATAATTTGTAAGGACATGCTCTTGAGCAGAAACAAGATTTTATCCTTCCATCACTGTCAGTTTAGAATCTTGCTACCTAAGGCCACTACAATTTGACTTTAATGAAGTTTCACTGGCCCAAAACAAATATAAACTGGCAAAGGGCCTTTGAAAGGCCATCGGACAAAGTGCCAGTGCCAAGTTCTTTTTTCAATGATATTTTTCATTCAACTTACATAGTACTTTAGGATATTTCATGTATTTGATATATTATTTTGATTTATCAATTTCAACATTTTCAACCAATTATCAAACAAACAATTAACAATATAAATGGCTTACACAATTTCTCCCACACAATGTATGTGACTGACCTGGATATTTTCTAGGAGTAGTGCCATGATCTGGTGGCAGTATGGAAGGACTTCTTTGTTCAAGGCTCTGCAGATATCACCCACCAGCCCCACCGCTGCCAGGCACACCTGATATTCCTGGTGGTTCTTCAGTCCGAGGTACAGGTACGGCGTAAAATGCTCCATGTACTTCATGAAGTCAAGTCCAAGAACTGTAAGAAACAAACATTGCAGTATAAACTTTTCTCTCTGTTTCTTCTGCATACATTGAGACATGTTCAAGCTTATGGAAAAATTACTGGCAAATCAAGCCTCGGTTAAATCATACCAAAGACTTAACAAAAATGGTTCGTACTGCCATCTAGCCAGGCAGCGGGAAGATTCAAGGCACAGAGCCAACTGAGCACTAGCATACCTGCCAACATTTGAAAATGAAAAATCTTACTCTCATGTGAGCGAAGCGCACATCACGAGCGCGAAGTCCTTTGCGGCCGGGGTCCAGCTCTAGGGTTCTAGATGCTCTCTTGTACTATCTTAGCCTTATTTTTTAACATATGATGACACACGCGGTACCCCGGGGTACCGCGTTGTGTAGCGCCATCTTGTGTCCACTCGAAGCACAACCGTATTGCGTTGTGTATGCAGTGCAGCGCGCGATTGTATGCACGCTATACCCTGGTACAGCCCTAAAAATAAATAAATAATTAAACAAAATGGCGGATATTCGTTTGGTACCCTAGGGTACCATTTATGTCATCATATGACCACACTGAATGAGCAATACTTCAATGATAAAGATCATGAATGACGTTTGACGCGTTTGTGGTTGTTCGCTTGGTCTGTGGTGCATGCGAACATTACAAATTTATCCTTTTCTTTTCTATATAATCTCATATACTTAAATGAGAATTAGTGAGAAGATTAAGTTACATTTTAACTCATAAATTACTCAAATGCTTTGCTTAGGATAGTTAACAACAAAGACAAAACATTCATACATACAATTGCAGTTAGCAAGAATTTCAGCTCCATCAAAATTCAAGTTATTCCATTTTTACTGGCCAAGGGTCATTGGGCAAATACTGTAAAGCAAAGCCCTAGAAATGTAACCCACCTTCGACCAATGTACCGACGGCTAGCAGGCGTCTTCCTGCACACCCCTTGACTTCCCACTATCAGCATCCCCATCTCAATCTAAATCCCCATCATCATCATCGTCATCGTGTCGTCACCATCATCATCACCATCACATCATTATCATCATCACCCCCATCACCATCACCATCACCATCACCATCACCATCACCATCACCATCACCATCACCATCACCATCATCATCATCGTCATCACCGTCATCATCATTGTGTCGTCGCCATCACCATCTCCATAAAATCATTATCATTATCACCCCCATCATCATCATTATCATCACCATCATCATTACCGACTCACCTTCGACCAAGGTTCCAACAGCGAGCAGAGCGTCCTCCTGCACACCCCCCGACTTCCCACTAGTGTTATTGAACATCTGCAGCAGGGCGTTCATCACATCGTCTGAAATCCTTATTGCATCCTCGACCTTCATTTTCCTCAGGACACTCTGCGGGACAAAAAAGGATTACAATATTAAATGTATGCTTTAACCCTATGAGTGTTACTGTTGACTTTGGTCACAATACTGCTAGAATCAGATATGATATAGTACTTTTTGTATTATAATAGATAGAGGTTGAACGAAATGTATTAGCACTCAGAATTCTTTTTCAAGTTTGTATTCATAGTACTTAGTACATGAATGACATATATTAGCTAGTATTCATGTAAACTTGTCAACAAATCCGAGTCAACTGGATTCTTAAAATTTTATTTGGCACACATGACGGTTGAAGGGAGAATTCTGTTGTGGTTTTTAATGATAATATCATATAATAATATTAAAATATACAATCAATGCTGGTTCTCACCTGTAGTGTGGCGCATAGGAGACTCTGTAGATCGTTGTACTGTGTTCTGTCAGAGGCGGTCAGCACACACGACTGTGGTCACAGAAAGAAAAAAGAACAAGAAAGAACATTTAAAAGGTTATTTGTGGAAAATAATGTGCATTTCTTTAGTCTGATATGTCCACTAAGCCATGTGTGAATGTTTCATGATAAATCCATCTAATCTGGCAATGTAATTGATAAGACGGGTCAATATTTAGGTGGTTCAAAGCCGACTTTCGTTTGCTCAAGGCCAGCGGTGCTCCAAAGCTCATTTTTAGTGGCCTTAGGCCAGGGGGCAAGTGGGTCAGTGGTTATTTGCGCCCTGTAAATGTTACCTTCGTCAGTAACATACTCAAGCTAACTGTCCAATAATCTTCAACAGGTTCATAACATTTTTGAGGTCCCTAGCATCATGTTGGTGGCCCTGGGTCAGCATAGGATAGCAGGCCAGTGGGCAAGTGCTAATTTTGAGGCCATTCAACTATATTTCCATCTGTACAGGGGGCTCAAAATAGTGACGAGGGTGTTTATGAAACTTTGGTGGTCTGAAGCGCATTTTATGAGTGCATTTGTGAGTGGGCCAGTGGTTATTTGAGCCCTGTAAATGTTACCTCTATTTGTAAAATACTCTAGCTGATGTCCGATAGCCTTGCATGGGTTATTAACATTTTGGTGGTCGGTAGTCTCACTTTTGGTGCCCAAGGCCACTGTGCCAGTGGGCTAGTGGGCCAGTGGGCTAACAGGTCAGCAAACCAGTGGGCCAGTGATTGTTTGAAACCTGTAAAGGGAAACTTCATCTGTAGAATGAGCTGTATCCTCTGGCTAAAATGCATGTTTATGTCACAATCACAAAGTTAAAAGTTAAAGTCTTTCCCGTACCAATGTTGGCACATAAGGCGGCGCCTTTCTCCGTTTCATTAGCCCTAGGCCACACGTCTACTAAATGTAGCGAAAGTTACAGAAGGGGGCCAGTCCTCTGGTAACTCGTGTGATTAACTTTCCCTTCTCCATTCTACAAATGCCGAGTGTCTGGCTAGAAGGCAGAAGGTACCATTTTTAAAGTCTTTGGTATGACCCGGTCTGGGTTCGAACCCGGGACCTCCCATGCATGAGGCGGACACTCTAACCGCTAAGCCACCATGCTCGGTCACAATCACAAAGGGTTTGTCACAAAAGGTGGTGGTCCACAGGTAATTGTTGGTGGCCCTGGGCTAGCAGGCTGGTGGGCTAGTGGACAAATCATTATTTGAGTCCTGTAGAAGTGAGGGTTACCTCCATCTGTAGGATGAGCTGTATCCTCTGCAGGATGATGCTGGTGGTGTCCTTGACGTGGACGTAGCAGTCGGTGGCGGAGTTCTTCACCATCTCCATCAGGGCCTCGTACGCTGCACTGCGCAGGTTGGCTTGGTGAGCGTCTTGCCTGAAACAAATAACACAAATGTAATATTTTATACAACTACTACTACTGCTGCCACTTTATTTTATTTGTTTTTTCTTCTTCATTTTTTTGTGGCCCGACATCAATTTTAGGGGGCACTGCTAGTGTCGAACTTTGAGGTGCACACATTACCAATGTCATGTGCATTTGTTCATTGTTATTATTAACAGTCATACTAGGTAGTTTGACCAATTTCACACTATATAATGCACAATATCCTGGTCATACAGTGTACATCAACAATGTACACGCTAGCACGTCAAAAGTGACCGCTAGCCCTGCATTGCCTATGCATTTTCTACGACACACAACGGTATGTGCGTGTAATCTATGTAACCTACCTGTCAGTGGTTTCTAGTAGTTTCTGGACGATCATATTGAAAGCGCCTGACAGGCTATATGTGTCGGGCTCTTTGTCTCCCTCTGTTGGTGCTGATTCATACGCATTCTCTGCCAAACTTGAAAATGCCTGGAGAAAAAAAACGACACACAAAAGAAAATTTGTACATGTAGTCATGATACAACACCTTCACACTCCCTCGGTGCCGATTCATATGCATTTTCAGCCAAACTTGAAAAATGAAGACACAGTGATAAAGTCATGAAACTAGTACAAATGAAAGACTCTTTGAAGTAACATTGAATGCAAATATGTAATGGAAAAATAGGATTATTTAAGCCATCTAAAAAATGTGCATATGATGACATAAACGGTACCCTGGGGTACCAGACGAAAATCCGCCATTTTGTTTAATTATTTATTTAATTTTTAGGGCTGTACTGTAGGTATAGCGTGCATACAATCGCGCGCTGCACTGCATGCACAACGCAATACGCGGTGAAATGACGTGTCAGGCGGAGAACATAATAGCGGGTTACGATAATGCTATTGTGTTCTCCGCCTGCCACGTCATTTCACCGCGAGTAGTTGAAGAAATGGCCGCCTCCTACGGGCATTGAAAGCAGACGACAGTGGTCCATAAAATATTGATTATTTGTGTAATCGGGAATATTCATGAGGAAATAAGTGACTAGCAATGATAGTAGTTATGCTCTCATCACATCCAGTAAGTCAAAAGGATAGGAGTTAATTTCCCTTTAAGCTTTTCTTTCAGGCGGCCAAATTGACACAGTATCAGATAGACTCCCCCCGTAGACTTGTGTGTTGTATAGATCTTAATTTAATGGTGGCCAATACAAGAGTTTCTAGAGGACAAAAGAAATTTCTACAAAATATGTGCAAACACATATTAACTACCTACCCACCAAACATTGGCAGCTACCCTGGGTTCCATGGCTAAGCACTCTATGAGGGCGACCAATAGCTCATCAGTGTTTTTTTGTCAGAATATAAACAGAAGAACTTGTACTTCCTACAAAATGCGGAAACACCCTTTAACTACCTACCCAACAAACATTTGCAGCTACTCTGGGTTCCATGGCTAAGCACTCTATGAGGGCGACCAGGAGATTCTCAAAGTAGGTCTGTCCGAGAACGGCCTGAGGAAGGAGCTCGCATATGCGGCCCAGCGTCCAGGCGACGGTATCCCGGACGATGACGTTGGGGTCTCGCAGCAGGTTGATGAGGATGGGGAAGGCCTGGATGACCAGGGGGTTAAGGATGGTCTCATCGGGCCCCTCGAGGATCGACCCTAAATAATACAAATAATCATAGAAAATTTATTATACTAATAATCAAAATAATCATTGTTATTTTAATGATGAAGATGATGATGATAATAGTAATGGTTCAATTTGTAAAATGACTGTCGGCGGTCCATTAGCATAGGGAAGGCCTGAAAGGCCAGGGGGTCGACGATGGTCTCATCAGGCCCCTCTACGATCGACCCTAAAAAATATAATATATTGAAGATAATGATGAAGATGATGATCACAATAATGTTTCAATTTGTACATAGCATGCCAGTTGCATTCCTGTTTCCAAGATTTTGAATGGATGTGCTTTATGCATTCTATCTCTGCATTGTATCAACGCTTGAGTAATTTAGTGTGACCTAATATCTGAGTTCATGTATTCTCTTACCAAATGCCATAACAATACTACAAGAAAATCTGGTTGAACAGTGTAGCCTACTAGCCTAGCATTGTTTCTCTGCATTACTCAATGCTGCAATTATTAACACTTTGTGCGCTTCGTCGACATTAGTCACAAACAGCGGCGCGCTTCGTTCGACTTTAGTCACATACAACGATGCGTGCGCACGCATACAATATACAATGCGTGCGGCGCGCACCTAAAATAATCTGGCGACGGGGGAATCTACTGCACAACGCACAAAGTGTTAAGTGTGACCTTATATCCGAGTAAGTATTTTCTTACCAAATGCCATGACGGCTGCGTCCCTGTACTGCCATTGCTCTGATTGGATGTTTTGAGTGATGAAAGGAACGGCATAGGACACGATGTCGTTCTCGCAACAGTTGGCCAGCAGCATCAGACACACGCCGGCTGCTTTACACGGATTCCACTCATCCTCGTCGTCATTCTCTTCTTGCTGCAATGGGGAAAAATACATAAGATGTTTAAAGGGACTTCGTAACATTGTCCAAATCCTAAAAATCAAATTTGAATTCTAGCAGTTCCCTCATACCTTGTTGTATTCGTATTAACAATAAAAACATGGGACACGTTCAAATTTCCCTTTCGTTACTAAGATATGTACGATTTAAGTGTTCAGATAATAAATTATCCGTTGGATTTTCAAAACCGTGTACAAAGTGAGTGCAGTGAGTTAGTGAATATCACTTTGCATTTTTGCTCATTACTTGGCCATATAACATCCATCTAACTTGAAATGTTCACACAACACCCAGTGGACATATCAGATAACAACAATATATATTGTACCAACCATTCATTACTTTTTGCACATGTCAGCAAAGTTACTAGATCCCTTTAAAGGGAAATAACCCATGGAATTTTTGCTTGCTGTTACTGATAAGTGCAGAATTCGTGTCACTACTAATCATATATTTCCTCTTGGGTAACACTAATAATCAATGTTTTTGAAACCACTATGAACTGTTTTGACTGACCGCTTGAGGCTGCCATGTTTCCAACGGTACCGCATGAAACATCATCTGAGGGTTCACTATGTTCATTATGTTCATTATGTAACTGCTGTTGTTGAATCTGCTGTTATGTCAGTGGTTACATAACCCCCTTTTGCTAGTGCAAGGTCAGATGCCATTCATATGGTGAATTATAGGAAAATGTTTAAAGGGATCTAGTAACTTTGTTGACATGTGCAAAAAGTGATGAATGGTTGATGCAATGTATATTGTTGTTATCTCATATGTCCACAGGGTATTGTGTGAAAATTTCAAGTCAAATGGACATTGTATGGCCAAGTAATGAGCGAAAATGCAAAGTGATATTCAGTAACTCACTGCACTCACTTTGTACACAGAAGAAAAACTTGCCCAGAGTTTTTCTTATCTGAATACTTCAATCATACATATCTTTGTAACGAAAGGGAAATTTGAAAAACTGAAACCTGTCCCGTGATTTTATTGTTAATATGAATACAACAAGGTATAAGGGAACCGCTAGAATTAAAATTTTATTTTGAGGATTTGGACAATGTTACCAAGTCCCTTTAAATTTTCCATGATTTTTAAATCAAAATGCAAAACAAAAAGTTGACGACATATTGTCTAGAGGATTTCTAATGTTAATCAGTTATTTCACTTGAATGCTCTCAGTGCAAATTTAATTTTTTTCCCCCAATGCACCAAAATCGGGCAAATGGCGTATGATTTCGGGCAAGCTTTTTTCTTGGAACTTACCAACTGGGCAAGTCGAAAAATACAGTAAAACCTGTTTATAGTCACCACCCACAGGAAATAAGAAAAGTGGACAAGAAATAGACAGGTTCCATAACATTGTTTTACTCTGTTGGGTGTCACTTTTGGTGGCCACTATAGGCAGGTTGGCTGCTATAGACAGGTCAGACTACATTTTTGCAGCGCCCTGTAGCAGTGAAAAAATTACATGTGGGCTAGGGGCGATTGCGCCCCCTAAATGCCAAAAGAGCCCCCGAAAATCATAAAAGAGCCCCCATAAATTTGCATCTATTGAGTTCAATGCAAAACAAATTTTAGAATTATATTTTCATGCAGGCAAGCTTGAAAAGAACCCTTCAAAAAATAAATATTAATATTAATTTCTTACCTGTGATGTTAACGTCAAGACGAGGATATCTACAAGGTACTCCAGAGCTCCCTTGGCATAGAACTTGCTGGTGTGTTCAGGGGTCCTGCCCATTTCCTCTGCCTGAAACATAAAAAAGTGACAAATATTATGCTAACATTCAATTAGTATACTATTATTATTGCAGTAATTATTTCTACCAAGTAAACCACATTAACATGTATGTTTGACAATAGAGAAGAAAAATATTGAATATTATTCTTGGGTTAGTACCAGGTTTAAATAAGCTTCTGACTATTCGAGCAATAAAATAGGATTTCATGGGAATGTCCCCCATTCAAGGGTCTTTGAGGCTCGATGGTTGAGCACCTGTCTAGCCTGTCTCAGGTTTCATTCCAGGCAAAGACTATATTTCTTTGCTCGTTTTCAGATATTTAATATATTTCTGGTTATATATATTAATATATGTTTATGTATGAATTTGAATAAACAAATAAATACAAAAAAAGGAGATATACAAGCTTTCCAAGATTATCAAACCTTTAATTGTCCTTAAATCATTTTTTGCCAAAACATTTGCATTACCAGGCCAGGGTCCTATTGCAGAAAGAGTTGCAATCAATCCTAAACATTGTAATTAATCGGAAGTCAGAAAATATGCCCAGATTTGGACATTTCGTCACATGATCTGACTTGCAATCGATTGCAACTCTACAATCCATTGCAAATTACTTTCCAGGTTTCCAGGCCCTGTGTAAATCCCGTACTAAGCACATTCAATCATGGGCAGTTTGACTCTACAATGACATTAAAGTTATGAATAGAGTGTCACAGGTACTGTACCTCTGATGCTTCTATCGCGAGGTCCATCTCCTCGTCGCACACGTTGGACCAGAACTCGATGCCCTGCAGCCGCACCTCGTCAATGTCACTCTTCATGGCATCAAGGGTAATCTGAAATAATACGGGAGAAGAAGAAGGTAGAATATTTTGATATACTGTAGTCTCCCTTTGATTGGGTAGGTTTTTGCAAGGAATATTGGAGCCTTTAAAGCAGAGCTGCCAACCTCTAGAACATGAAATCAGTACTCTCAAGGCTCAAAATCAGTAATTTGGGGAAGAAATCAGTAATTTCCTACGCGGCTCTATGAACTATAAGTTTAGTGAAACGGTTACACGACGGTTAACCGACCGTCATCGGCAAAAACGTTTAGCAGAACGGGTAACCGAAAAAAGAAAGAAAAAAATTGCTAAAGTGTAGGTATTTTACATGTATCACAAATAAACAAAACAAATAAACAAATGGTAAGAGAATTAATGATAGGGAGATTAGACTGGTAGAGCCAATCACGTCGTGGTCACAATGTAGAAATGGTTGTTGTATATGGTCACAGACATCCGAAGGCTTTCATCTTGACAATGGTTTGTAGATTAACGACTAACATGGCACTGCCCTGCTGATTCCAATTGAAAAAACGGACAGATATCGGATATATCCGGGGGAAAAGAAAAGAAAAAGGAAAAAAAAAAAAAAAAAAAAAAAAAAAAAAAAAAATCGATTTTTTTTTTTTTTTTTTTTTTTTTTTTTTTTTTTTTTTTTTTTTCCCGTAATTTTTAAGCGGAATTCCGTACTCCCGTAATGGGCGTCAATTTCCGTACCAATTACGGAAAATCCGTACTAGTTGGCAGCTCTGTTAAAGGGATCTAGTGACTTGGTTGACATGTGAACAAACTTGCAAATGGATGATGAAGTGTATATTTCTGTGATCTGATATGTCCACTGAGTGTTGTGTGAAAATTCCATGGTGAATAAATATCATATGAACAAGTTATGAGCAAAAATGGAAAGTGATATTCATTGCACTGACTTTGTACACAGTTCAATCATACATATCTTTATAACGAAAGAGAAATTTGGAAACCGCGAGCCTCCTTACCACAAAAAGGGCACTATGCGTAAAACAAATGACAAAATTATTTTGTAGTGCTACATTAATTTTAAATACATTGTCAAGGAAATACATGAAAAGTATGAGCCGTCTGTACTCCTTAATGCAAAAACAGCACTATGCATAAAACAAATGTCAAAGTAATTTTATGTAGAGCTACATTCATTTTTTTGGGTATACAATGTCAAGGAAATACTTGAAAAATATTAGCCTCCTTACCGCAAAAAGGGCGCTGCGCATGTAGTCCTCCATGTAGATGTAGTAGAGGGACATAATCTTGACCAGACACTGGAGGGCAGCCACTCGGACCTGTGTGTCCTTGATCTGTGTCGCTTCGCAAACCACTTGCATGATTATGTGTCTCTCAGCCTAAAAACAAACAAACACACAAATAAATCATTAGCCTGCATAAAAAACATAAGAAATACAAATTAGTAGTCAGCCTTGATGTTAAGACTACTTTATCTCTACAGTCAAACCTGTGTATAGTGACCACCAAAGGGAAGCAAGTAAAGTGGCCACTGTAGACAGGTGGCCTCTATAGACAGGTTCCATAACATTGTTTTTCTCTGCTGGGGATCACCTTTGGTAGCCACTATAGGCAGGTTGGCTGCTATAGACAGGTGGACACTAAGACAGGTTTGACTGTAATTGCATTGACTACATGTGACTGTAATGACTTATCAGCAAGTAGAAAGTACTAGAAGTCTGGTTTGAGTCGCTTCATACTTCACATCATATATTATAACCACAAACAACATTTTAAGAAAATTAAATTTACGGTTTGCTCTGCTCTTTAGTTTTCATGTCATCATTTTGGTTGGCTCTAAACACTAATTACATGATTATAAGCCTCTCAGCTACATCAACAAACAACATTACAAATACAAATTTAAAGTTCTAAAAGGAAAGTTTATTGTGGTACATCATATTAAATATTCTTTCTTAGATAGGTGTGAGTCCTAATAAGGACCCACTCATAACTAAAATCAATGTATTGCGATCAGTAGTAGTAGGAAGCTTAAAGTTAAGTTTGCTTTTTAGACTACCTGCATTTGTGATTGTAACAATCATTTGGCCAGTAGAAAGATATTCAGTTGATCCACTTGCAAAAGAGCTATTTAACATTCTGTTCATTATACATTCTGTATTGTAACATTGTCATTTTGACCATAACTTGTTTTAGCAACACATCACATTTACATTACACCATAGTTGTAAGGATGCTACTTACCGCTTTATCAAAGTTTGCTTTTGTGATTTCTAGGGAGTTTAGGAGAGAGTTGGTGGCAGCTAGCTTGACTTGCATGCTGTAAAGAGAAGATGAATAAAAAAAAAGTTGCTGAAATGTTCCTGTACCTTCTAAAGGTAAATCTGTCATTCTCTCTATTAAATGTGATACAAAAACTGGTAATGTAATGGAGTGAAGAGGTGTGTTGGTCTAGTGGTCAGTGCTCCACTCTTCGCACTAGAGTCAGCCCGGGTTCGAACCTTAGCTGCATCTATCTGATAGTGACAATAAAGGGTGGTCCCAGATGTAAATAATCATAACTGATTGAACGCGAATGGAAAGCGATTTGGCTTTTTCAATTGACTACAGACATCATATAAGTGTCTTTAAGTACTCAAATATTCTTTTGCTGTTATGTGGGGGGAAACTGAAAAATCCCTGGAAAGTTTTGAGATTTTGTCTACATGTCACTCAGCAGATGCATTTACCAAGCCTCCACACTAGCTTTTTTCCCTGCTGGCCCGTTCGGGCAAGTAAAATCATAACTTTTCAAATTTGACTTGCCTGAAAATAAAATTGACTTGCCCAGTTACTTCTATATGTATGACATTTTGTCAAGTAAATTAGTTGCCAAATTTGGGCAACCAAACTATGCCATCCAGAACATCAATGTTTACTTGCCCCGGGCAATAGGACAAGTGCTAGTGTCGAGCCCAGCATTTACACAGATGAACTACGCACACATGTGAGATGGGCCTGAGGGCCAATGAGATTACAACAACAGGGGGGTGTTTCACAAAGATCCTAAGTTGAACTTAACTCTAAGTTGGACTTAAAAACTATGGTAAGCCATTTGTAGCATTGGAATAAAATATATTAAAAAGCAAGAATGGAAGTATCTTAGACTTTCGTAAATTGTACATCAATAACATGAAATCTCTTCAATAATAGAAAAAATGTATGATTTGAATCAACGTTTTATGCCTTTTAAATGAACTTTGACAAAAATGTTCCAGAGAAACTAATGGCTTTCCATAATTTATAAGTCCAACTTAGAGTTAAGTTCAACTTAGGATCTTTGTGAAACACCCCCCATGCAGATACTCACTTTACTTCTTCTTTCCTCATTCCTTGCACAATAGCGGTCAGGATTTCATTTGAATGTGCTGCTACATATTTCAGTTCCTGAAAAAAGGGGAAATAGAGAAAACACTTTTAAGAAATCGTACAACATAATATTCATGAAATGTAATAGCGTGATGTATTTCATAATCCTACTAATCTACTAAAACAATAATCAACTTCTTACATGACAAGTACACCAAATGAATGTCCCACATTTTCATTTACTCAAGAGGTAATACTTCATACATACTAAATACATGCTAGAAGTTTAACCTTTTTATGGTGGCCAGGTTGGGAAAGTACAATTTAGACATTTAGCAAAATTGATTGCCTTAGATTTAAAATGGGTAGCTCCAAACAAAACAAACACATTGAAAAATGCTATTGCTTTATTCCCTTGAGCTGTGGCATTGTGGGAACTCACTATATCTTGGCAAATGTATCCAATAGCCTCCAGCGAGCTCTCCTTGAGAAGTTCTGTGCCCTGCGCCGAGTTGAGGACGTTGTTGACTAGCTGGGGCAGGAGGTTTGGCCATGATTCTGTGGGAAGCTCTGCACACGCTATACCCGCGATGCACTGTGCCGCAGAGCTCGGTCTGTGCTCCTCTGTGCCTAGTGTCATCAACACCTGGAAAAAACAAGAAAGAAGATATTGATTTGTATGATGATGATTATAAAACAGTTAAACTGGTCTACAAAGACCACTCAAGGGAGTGAGTTGTTGACTAGCTGGGGTTTGGCCAGGTTTGGCCAGGATCCTGTGGGAAGCTCTGCACGTCATGCTATGCCTGCGATGCACTGCTCGGTCTGTGCTCCTCTGTGCTTCTTGTCATCAAAACCTGCGAAACCAAAACAAAGTATCAAAGATGGTGATTCCCATGATTATGATGAATATGATACAGTCTAACTAGTCTACAACGATCACTCAAGGGACGGAGTTGTTGATTAGCTGGGTCTGGCCAGGATTCTGTGAGAAGCTCTGGACGCAGAGCTTGGTCTGTGTTCCTCTGTGCCAAGAGTCATCAACACCTGGAAAACAAGAACAAAGGTGGTGATGCTAATGATGATGATAGTGATGATGGTCAAACAGGTCTGCAAAGACCACTGAAGGGAGAACATGACTAGCTGGGGCAGGAGATTTGGCCAGTATTCTGTGGGGAAGCTCTGTGCGCCTCAGAGCTTGGTTTGTGCTCCTCTCTGCCCAGTGTTATCAAAACCTGCGGATAAAGAACAAAGATGGTGATTTTCCTTGATGAAGGTGAGGATACTGTCAGTGTCAGCAAGGTGGTCTTTACATGCAGGTTTATCCATATTATTTCTAGATAGCCAATTAAACTTTATTTGTAAACAGTTTGTCTTTATAGACAGACAGTTCACAGTTGCTATCTAGCATGGTTATTATTGCTCTGAATGCAATAAGTAAAATACAGTGTGAAACAAAAAGTTACTGAACATTACACTCTAGGTTACCAGAGACTTCTGCTCAGTGCTCACCAGTCTCACTACCAACTTGTAAACTTTCCCTACATCTATGACTCACCTGTCGTTTGACATTGTCCTTGATATCTTGCGCTAGTCCCAGCCATCTGTGCTGGTATTGCAGACGTATGCTGGGATCTTTGGACGTCAGGGCATTCTTCAGCTGGAGGCCGGACGCGATGCGCGCAACCTGCCCATTGTTCGGGTTGGCTAAGATTTCTGAGAGTTGGTTGAGGAATTGCGGCTGGAATGGAAAGAAAGTACAAATTCAGTTAATTTATCAATTCAAGACTGCTCCCCCAAAAATGGAAAAGGCATGTTATACCAAAATCGAATAGTCTCGAGCGGATTAAAATGCATGTTGAAAGAATTTTGAAAATTACACATAGTATACTGCAAACACAAGATTATGTTCAGAATAAAAAAGAAATCAATGTCAATCTATGCCATTACTCGAATTTTAATTTGTCGGTTCAAAATAAATATTCCAGTTGCAATCGTGCAAGCGGTGCAACCATAAACATGATGTGTGCAGTGACTACAGTCAGGTTTGAAAATGTACCAATTTACATTCAACAAGCATTATTTAGTCCTTTACAAATGATGATGTTGAATTTATAAACAATAATACAAATCTAAACCAAAGCAACTCGTGTGATAAATTAAAATTAGCATTAAATGCTTGCACTTTGCTGGATATCAGTTCTGGAAAAAGACAATTTCCTACATGCTCATATTCATTATTTCAATAAAGAATACTTCTGAAGTTTCCCCTAATACTCACAAGATCTTGACTGGCTGCCTGTTCAAGAAACTTCTGCGCTCTTTCCAACTCTGCAGTATCTGTATTCATGAGAAAGGGAAATTAAAAGTTTGAATTGAGTTAATGTTGACTTCACTTTTATCAAATTATGGGAAAATTGTCAATCAAATTGCTGATTATTCTGCTAGGATCAACATCTGCAACCCGTTTCAACATGTGCATTGAACTTAGATTATTTTTTTAATATTTGTAATGTTTGGTATTAAAGTGTCAGCACTGCTTTTTTTAACCGTCACCCCGCGTCAAATTTGTGTTTGCGGGTGTTGTGAAAAATCGTGCATTGCCATGTGATGAGGGCGCGCTACCCTTGGAAACTGCACTGGTCAAAGTTTTGAGGAGAAATAATGCGTAGATCGTCCTGCTACGAGTACATTTTTTGAAATGGCAAAATCGCACATGAAATTATTTAGGTGCCTGTTTTGTCAATGAGAGTTGAGCCCGAGGGGTGCTGGTTAACAAAAAACACTGCAATCTTGTGAAGCCAAAAACTAATGTGCGCTTTCGAAGATGATATCTCAAAATATAACTTATAAATTGCAAATCAGATCATCGCGGTCACTCAACCATCATTATACAGACTTTCTGTTAATGTTTTTTCTGTTGCAATTTTTTGTTGTAATTCACCAATTGCATTAAAAACTTGTGAAATCCTTGCAAAATCCACCTCAACTCTTTATTGATAACATACAAGTAATATACAAGCTGCATTGTGTACATATCAATCATACAACAGTTCATAATATTAACCCATTCCCTACGAGTTTATGGAATCCCCATAGACTTTGTATACAACCCACTCGGTTCCCGTGGTCAAGGGGTTAATAACAAATGGAAAACGTTAGCTATCAATCATCACTTTCAGAATTTTTTTGTAACGAGACTGTCACTGTGACAGAGTGGCAAAAACCTCTTTAGTTTTTCTTGACACAAGTCTTTTGAGTTATAAATGTTTATCTAATTGACATGCACAACAAAAGTTTGAGAAATGTTGCCGAGGACATAGTCAAAGGCAACAACATTCAAGTCAATAAACAAATGCCACAATTCAGCATGAAGCAACATTCATTAATTTTGTCATTGACATTGCGTGTATTTTTTACCCTCATTTATCATTTATTGATTTATGAATTGGATACTCACCCGGTGAAACGGTTTTCTCGAGGTATGCAACAAGATCCATGGTGTTTCACCTCCAAATAACTGATCACGAGGTGAAAACTGCAGAAGACTGTATCGCCCGTAAACCTTGAAATGAAGAGAATTCGATAAAATAGCCGGTTCTTGGTGATCTACAGGCTCTCCCGATCGTCCTTAAAATTGAGCAGGCCGGGGTTAGCTAGCTCCCTTCCATTCATTTACACATGGGGCGCCAATTTGCATGCGATTCTGTATTTCTGTACAGTATAGAAATAGTACAGTGCTGATCAGCAGCAGTACCATGCATGCAATGCATTGGTACGGTACGGTGCACTGCTAGACAATTCGTCCGTAGTAATTTTGCCCATATACAATGTCGCAATTGTAAATGTTGTGGGTGCATTATGTCCGTACGCGTATGCGTGTGTGTGTGTGTGTGTGTGTGGGGGGGGGGGGGGGGGGGGGGGGGCAAGTATTCAATTGTAAATGTTATATGCTTATAATATGGAGGAATAAAAATCACTTTTTAAAAAAATCTCAATATTTATTGCCAAAATTCAAAAATGTATTTGTATAATAAGTTTGTGTTTTTTTTTCTTCGTATAGGCCTTTCATTGTTTTTTCTCAACGGTAAGCCAAAGAGCAGAGGACAGAGAAAACGTAAATTATGTTGTTGTTTTTTTGTTTTTACAAAAGTGGCGAGAGAGGTAGTTTTTTTTTGTTTAAAGATGTGTTCAGTCGATGATCATTTACATCATGGGACCGTCCTTCCAGTTCCATGGATACCATCCGATAGACGATAGTCGCAGTCAGTGAATAGGTTCCGGAATTGGGCTGTAATAGGCCATAGAGAGGAGGCAGGGCCGGGGGGGGGGGGGGGGCTGGGGGCTGTGAGTCCCCTGGAGTTTTAAAAACAGCCATATTCGGGTGAAACGCATCTGAAATTGGGGCAAAATAATGACATAGTTCGGCAAAAATCATGTTAAATTCATGTTATTCATGTTATTTTCGTGCAAAATCGGGCATCAAGGAGGCCCGGGGGTCACTCCCAAAATGAATGGCTACGCAACAGCGTCCAGAAAAAGCGTTGAAGGGTACAATTTTCAGCTATACGGCGTCGTCTACTTTTTTCCTTAACGGGGTGCATTTTTTCAGCATTCATTAGAAGAAAAAAAAACACAGAAAAGGGGTATTTATTTCAGACCGGCTCAGATTTTCAGCTTTACGCCGTCGTCGACGTTCTCTTTAAAAAAGGGTTGGTTTTCAGCACTCTTTAGAAAAAAAACCTCAATTGAAAGGATACTTTGATGTTGATCGATGGACACGGGTGGGTAGCACTTTTGTATGAGAGTGACCCACCCCCCGAGAAAGAGGCGAGGACCCTTTTTTCTGTTTGTCGGGTGAAATCGAAAATTCGGGCAAAATACCCTATATCAAAATGAAAGTAAACATACAAGTTTACAACACACGGCATTCACTGACCTCTACTAAGTAGTAGAGGTCAGTGGCTGTACATTACACGGACTGTGAATCTAGAAGGCCGAGATTGTAAAATAAAACACCGAATATGTCAATGGGCGTGTTTGCCCAGGCGCTTATCAAAAAGTTCGCTCATTGCTATTGGATGTTGAATACAAGATCATGACACTATTCTTTGGCGCCTTGTCAAAGCGAAATAGGAAGTAATTTTCATTTTACTCAATAGCGTGTTTTATTCTAATTTGTGTGGCCAATATATTTTAGCATGAAGTTTTTTAATAAGTTTTTTTATTGGAATATCCCTCTAAATATCATAAAGAATTTTCCAAATTAGATGATAAGTAATTGGATCCCGGGGGGGGGGGGGGGGGGGAGGGGGGCACTCGAATTATTTTTTGACGGGGGTATACGTGCCGCACGGAACTCTGAAATGGTGGTCTTAAGAGCTGACTACAACTTTACAAGCAAACAAATATAGGGAATTTGGAGCTACAAAAACCCTGAAACGGGAGTTAAAGGCCAAGTTGAGTTTTGGTAATTTCCAAAGTGCCCCCCCCAACATCGATTGTAACGGATTTGGTTGATTTCAATTCCATATGAAAGATCATCGAAAAAAACATGGGAAATAATAATAATTTCCATTCAAATGCTCTAATTGTTGTGAAATTTGCTTTCAAAATATCATATAAAAGTGGTTGACGCCCGGGTATCACTTTTTAGAACCGCTAGTGCGAGGCACTAGCGTTCTATGTTCTCCTAATAAAAGACTGAAACCAAATATTTGTGTGCACGCTAATTGTGCTTAAAACTATACATATGATACGGTACTTACCAGCAATTTACTCTCCAATATGTGATCCAACTACCGGGTGGATTAAGATTATGATTTTTCCTTCCATTCCGCAAAAAATCAGTGATATATGCGCCTCATGGACCAGTCTCTCCGTGTGTTAGCGCGACTGTGAACGAAAGGCGAACGAATGCGAATGGGGCTTGCGAGTTGCGTCAACGAGTGTTGGAGTCATACTTCTATGGTTGCGATACATAATATACACGTACTACTGTATAGTATTACCGCACACAGTGACTGCACTACAGTCCCGTATTACCGCACACTGCACTATACAGTCCCGTATTAGGACCTACAACGCTAGTGCTTCGCGCCGAGTTAATTTGACACTTCGAGTTGTAACGGCTCTTTTTGAATGATAACAGGGGTTTTACTTTGTCGTTTGTAATTGTGTATACTTTTCGAGCATGGTGAAGTTATAACTATTAGTTTGTATCGTAATCGTGCAGGTTTTGGTTACTAAAGTTAAGTTTGACCAATACTCAACTATCCCTTTAATACTTTAATGAGTCTCAACATTTGTATTTCACGTTATCCTACAATGTATAAACTATTTTTTATTTCATGTTATACTACTCTTTTTACAGCGTAGCGCAAATTCAGCATTATTATTTTTGTTTTGTTATCGTGATCAGTGACGACATGACATTTCCCTAGCAGATGATGTTGGCATTAAAGGGATCTAGTTTACACTGTCCAAATCTACACAACTTAATTAGAAACGTAGTGGTTCTCTCATGCCGTGTTGAATCCGTATTACCAATAGAAGCATGGAACAAGTTTTGGTTTGTCAAATTTCCCTTTCATTAAAAAGATACTTACTATTGAAGTATTAGGATTGTTTTATTATCCACTGGATATTCAATTTACTGTGTACAAAGTCAGTCCAATGAGCTAGGGAATATCAATTTGGATTTTGCTCATTACTCGGACAAACATATAACATCCATTTAACGAGAAATTTTCACACAGTACTCGGGGGACATACATTAGCACAAAACTACACATTTGATCAACCATTCATCACTTCCTGCACATGCCAACAAAGTTACTAGATCCCTTGAATTTTAGTATAACAAACTACTAGAATATGTTGAGTTTTACATATCAAAATCGGGTTTTCAAGAATTCCAGGATTGTGTGACTTTATTCATGAGCGAATCTAAACACCTTAATTCAATTACATACACACGCATTCCCTAAAATCCTACGTGAAGTTTCAATATTTCAACACGCTGAATAATAATACCCTGACATTTCATTTTCATCAAGAATGTTGGCATCACATATATCTAAAAAAAAATAAATATATAACAAAATCGCAGAGAAATGATTTTTCTCCTTTTGTTTGATCTTATGGTTTTCCCCGAACGACAGCGATGTCGGAGGGTCGCTGCGTGCTGTCAATTTTAGGGTTAACGCTGTCACGAGTGCGGTTTACACCACAGCGAAATATTCCGTTGTTTCCTTGCTGTTTTATGTTTTCACTATCTCAAAAAAAGGTCACGTGAAGCAAGCGTGCATGTCCCTATTCATATTTTGAGGTCTTATCGACCCATCATCATCATCATGGTGTAGAAATTTTGGGGAAAAAAGGAAACTTGAAATACTGATGAGGATATATAACATGTATGCGATTATATGATATTCTTTCTTCTCAAGAGGTAATAGTTTATTACTGTTGGTTTGGATATATATGTGATTTGTGATGACTTCTCGAGCTCAAACAAAAGTTTAGGCATCCAATTCTAAGAAAATAGGTGGAAGAACTGTGTTTCATCAATGGGAAAAGCTTTTTCCGATAATACAGTAGTTTGGGAAGCCTTTTTTTTTTTCAAGAAAAAAAAAGTAATGTAGTGTAGTTATGTTATGTACAGACGATGAAACACGGTGTTGGTGCATTTGCCAAATAGATCGAATCAAATGTTATCTCTATTCCGTAGGAAATGCTCAAGTACCACACAAATTGAGCAAATTATAATTGCAGATTTTCTTAAAGTGTCCCACTGGGCATTTCGCTTATACCAAAGTTCTTTGTCTCATGTTTTATTTTTCCTTTACATATTAAATGCAATTTGCTTTCTCTCGGATAATTATTTGAGAACATTATTTCATGCAGCTCTAGAAAATACGTCCCTAGAAAATTGTTCTTCTTGTGAATCGACCAACGTATGGACAGCCTAATCACAAAAGGCGATAAATCCATTTTATTCCACTTTATAAATCTACTTATTTTAGGTTAAAAAACCGCATAATGTGAATATGACAAAACAAATAATTCTCCATTATTTATTACTGATTGCGTAATTTGTATTGAAAATCTGATTTGTATCTAGCTGTATTGCACCTATATCATTAACTCCATTGTTTTTTAAAAGTGGATTTATCTCTTTTGTTTTAAGTCATGCTCTTCATATAATCATTCAAGATACAACGTTCTTCCTCTCGCAGAATACTTGCAATTGAATCGGTTGAAATCATTATCTCACAGAATGTGTTCACCATTTAAATCTACCAACGACCAATGTCCGTTTGGTCCAATCTTATATATATTCCGTCGTTAACATAGAAATTCAATTTGCTTCACCTCGCTTTGGGCAATGGTCTTTAGCACATTATACAATTCGCTTCCGGAATGTGAGAAGATGAAGAAATTAATTTAAAATATATCTTCTGTAAAAGAATTTAGGAACTCGAAAAGGGCAATTTACCATAAATATACATCTCGGTTATTGCGATAGTGACGCTCACACGCCGAAGAATCCTTGCCATTTGTGTGAGAAAAGTAGGGAGTATACTAGTCATGTTTAAGTCTATGTTTTATATTATGTTACACACCTTTTGTTTGCTCTAAATAACTTCAACACATGTATAGAGTCTAGAATGAGGAATTTCATTTATCCAGGCATAAATGTATCATATTCATGTAGTATTATATGATACATGTAAATTCAACGTGCCTGGGGGGGGGGGGGGGGGGGAAACAGTAACCGCGGTTAATTTTTTCCACTATTTTTCTGTCAATTATTTCCCTTCAACGAAAGTAAAAGCATGAAGCATTGTCAAAATACTTGAAATTCTAGAAACTCTGACGATGATAAAACAGAATCATACTAAACAAATTTTACAGAAAAAAAGAAAAGAAAAATAAAATCCGAAAATGTTGTTTGTTTGACGTTTTCACTTATGTATGTATATTGTACTTATCAATAGATACACGGCAAAACAAGTGTTGGAGAGTGTTGGAATA
Organism: Echinarachnius parma; assembly: GCA_037951105.1. Taxonomy (NCBI): domain Eukaryota; kingdom Metazoa; phylum Echinodermata; class Echinoidea; order Clypeasteroida; family Echinarachniidae; genus Echinarachnius; species Echinarachnius parma. The sequence goes on along the minus strand of JBAMJV010000888.1, from coordinate 131,725 downwards.
ATTCCAACTATTTCAATTATTGTTGAAAGTGGGGCTTCCATCTCTTGCCCGTGTATAGTTGTCACGTGCTTTTACTCGACAATTATTTCACCTGGTTGTCTGAATATGAGGTGAAAATACCCGACAGTGAGGTGAAAACGTCCCCGAAAGTCATTATTTGCAAATCTCAAGGGGAGAAGTGTGGGTGTGTGGGTGCGGGGGGCCGGGGGGGGGGGGGGGGGGTGGGGTGCGGCCTTACCTCCTTAGCCCCCACCCCAGTATCATACGCCTATAATAATGATCACAAAATTGAAGAGCTAAATTCCAAAAGGCGCTAAATCCACTTTTTCAACTTTGGAGACAAGCAGGTTTTTTTGTCAAACTTTGTAAAATGCCTATTTATGAGAATATTACAAATGTGTAATTTCCCCTAAAAATTTGGATTTCTAGATATTGCTACGTAGCGCCTTTTAGAAGTAAGCTTTATTAAATAAATAAACATGTTGCAGCCACTCGTGTTCGGACTTGTATTGGTGAAATTTGAATATTAATGAAGGGTTATCAAATACACTATAATATTAAAAACTTGTTTTGCTGTATTTTCGTGAAAAACGCACCCATTCAAGTCCTATGTGATGTTTATAACGTATCATCTTTTCAGATATTTATTTCTGATTCATTTTAATAATATTATGATGTCTATTTCAGGATTCAGTGCTTCTCTATCAAGGGGCCTATATCCGCGCAGTTAAGAAACAATTAAGTAAAACATAAGATAAACATTAACATTAAAATAAACTAAAAACATATACATGTACATATAGATGTATTTTACAAACCGATTGCCCCGAAGTATTACCCTCTCAATCTCTGCAGTATGGTGAGGAAAATGAATATAGCATTGTTGTAGTTGTTTTTCTTTATGAAAGCCCGTCGTCACGTAAAATACAAATATTGCAAATTTCTTTGGAATTTGATGTAAAGTAAATGATATTATGAACCATTCCTCGAATCTGCTGTTTCACGTACGTTTCTTCCATTTTCAGAAGCATGGCTATACAATATCATGAATATCATGCACAGACTGCACCCTTCAATGGCACTTTCGCCCAATCCCCACCCACACCCTACTCCCTCACCCGGATCTGAATTTGAACTTGACTACAAACCGCCACGATATGAATTGAGTACATTCTGTCCATAATACACATGATACAACTGAGCTAGTCTATTCCAAAATAACTTAATAATTGAAACCTAATCAGAATCCCATCATAAAATAAATATTCAGCATTATAAAAAAACATACAACTGCAACATTTTATATCGCATTAATCACATATCAGCTTTCTCATTTAATGTACGGTGTACACTGGAGAGTTATTTTTGTCTCTTTAAGATCGATTGCTGAGAAGTTGGAAATGGTTAAACCGGTCAAAATCCATTTCGTGCCCTAAAAATAAGGAAATGTCGGGCAATGCAATTAATGTGAAGGTACACGTTAAAGGGATGCCTGTAAAGTGTCTAACTCGGCGAAAATTACTTGGAGCTTCCTCGTTTCTCTTCTACCGTGTTGTTTAGCTTATGGTAAGAGAAGAATAAAATAGGGTTAGATTTTTTCAAATGCCCCTTTAGTATGACGATATCTATCATTCAGCTCAAGAGCGTTAATGAACGGTCATAAACCTCATAAACGTCATACAGTAATTCGTTGTAAACCCCGGCGCAGACAGAGCCGACTCGACC